>JARBDR010000898.1:0-218703 GCA_029721355.1 Tegillarca granosa | reverse complement strand
AACAATAAATTATAATACGTCCCTGGACAAAAATAAATTCTAATAGGTCTCTGAACAAACAATAAATTATAATACATCCCTCTACAAACAATAAATTTTGATACGACCCTGGACAAACAACAGATTATAATACGTCCCTGGACACACAATAAATTATAATACGTCCATGGACAAACAATAAATTATAATACGTCCCTGGACAAACAATAGATTATAATACGTCCTGGACAAACAATAGATTATACTACGTCCCTGGACAAACAATAAATATAATACATCCCTCTACAAACAATAAATTTTGATACGACCCTGGACAAACAACAGATTATAATACGTCCCTGGACAAACAATAAATTATAATACGTCCATGACAAACAATAAATTATAATACGTCCCTGGACAAACAATAGATTATAATACGTCCCTGGACAAACAATAAATTATAATACGTCCCTGGACAAACAATAAATTATAATAGGTCCATGGACAAACAATAAATTATAATACGTCCCTGGACAAACAATGAATTATAATACGTCCCTAGACAAACAATAAATTATAATACGTCCCTGGACAAACAATAGATTATAATACGTCCCTGGACAAACATAAATTATAATACTTCCCTAGAGAAACAATAAATTATTATACGTCCCTGGACAAACAATAAATTATAATACGTCCCTGGACAAACAATAATTTATAATACGTCACTGGACAAACAATAAATTATAATACGTCCATGGACAAACAATAATTATAATACGTCCCTGGACAAACAATAGATTATAATACGTCCCTGGACAAACAATAAATTATAACACGTCCCTGGACAAACAATAAATTATAATACGTCCCTGGACAAACAATAAATTATAATACGTCCCTGGAGAAACAATATATTATAATACGTCCCTGGACAAACAATAGATTATAATACGTCCCTGGACAAACAATAAATTATAATACGTCCCTGGACAAACAATAGATTATAATACGTCCCTGGACAAACAATAGATTATAATACGTCCCTGGACAAACAATAAATTATAATACGTCCCTGGACAAACAATATATTATAATACGTCCCTGGACAAACAATTAATTATAATAGGTCTCTGAACAAACAATAAATTATAATACGTCCCTGGACAAACAATAAATTATAATACGTCCCTGGACAAACAATAGATTATAACACGTCCCTGGACAAACAATTAATTATAATAGGTCTCTGAACAAACAATAAATTATAATACGTCCCTGGACAAACAATAAATTATAATACGTCCCTGGACAAACAATAAATTATAATACGTCCCTGGACAAACAATATATTATAATACGTCCCTGGACAAACAATTAATTATAATAGGTCTCTGAACAAACAATAAATTATAATACGTCCCTGGACAAACAATAGATTATAATACGTCCCTGGACAAACAATAAATTATAACACGTCCCTGGACAAACAATAATTTATAATACGTCCCTGGACAAACAATAAATTATAATACGTCCCTGGAGAAACAATATATTATAATACGTCCCTGGACAAACAATAGATTATAATACGTCCCTGGACAAACAATAAATTATAATACGTCCCTGGACAAACAATAGATTATAATACGTCCCTGGACAAACAATAGATTATAATACGTCCCTGGACAAACAATTAATTATAATAGGTCTCTGAACAAACAATAAATTATAATACGTCCCTGGACAAACAATAGATTATAATACGTTCCTGGACAAACAATTAATTATAATAGGTCTCTGAACAAACAATAAATTATAATACGTCCCTGGACAAACAATAGATTATAATACGTCCCTGGACAAACAATAGACTATAATACGTCCCTGGAAAAAAATAAATTATAATACGTCAATGGACAAACAATAAATTATAATACGTCCCTGGACAAACAATCAATTATAATAGGTCCCTGGACAAACAATAAATTATAATACGTCCTGGACAAACAATAGATTATAATACGTCCCTGGACAAACAATAGATTATAATACGTCCCTGGACAAACAATAAATTATAATACATCCCTCTACAAACAATAAATTTTGATACGACCCTGGACAAACAACAGGTTATAATACGTCCCTGGACAAACAATAAATTATAATACGTCCCTGGACAAACAATAAATTATAATACGTCCCTAGACAAACAATAAATTATAATACGTCACAGGACAAACAATAAATTATTATACGTCCCTGGACAAACAACAATTTATAATACGTCCATGGACAAACAATAAATTATAATAAGTCCCTGGACAAACAATAGATTGTAATACGTCCCTGGACAAACAATAGATTATAATACGTCCCTAGACAAACAATAAATTATAATACGTCACAGGACAAACAATAAATTATTATACGTCCCTGGACAAACAACAATTTATAATACGTCCATGGACAAACAATAAATTATAATACGTCCCTGGACAAACAATAGATTATAATACGTCCCTGGACAAACAATAGATTATAATACGTCCCTAGACAAACAATAAATTATAATAGGTCTCTGGACAAACAATAAATTATAATACGTCCTCGGACAAACAATAGATTATAATATGTCCCTAGACAAACAATAGATTATAATACGTCCCTGGACAAACAAAAAATTATAATACATCCCTCTACAAACAATAAATTTTGATAGGACCCTGGACAAACAATAAATTATAATACGTGCCTGGACAAACAATAGGTTATAATACTTCCCTCGACAAACAATAGATTATAATACGTCCCTTGACGAACATTAAGTTTTAATACGTTCTTGGACAAACAATGAGTTTTAATACGTCCCTGGACAAACAATGAGTTTTAATACGTCCCTGGACGAACATTAAGTTTTAATACGTTCTTGGACAAACAATGAGTTTTAATAAGTCCCTGGACAAACATTAAGTTTTAATACGTTCTTGGACAAACAATAAATTTTGATACGTCCCTGGACGAAAATTAAATTTAAATACGTCCCTGGATGAACAATAAGTTCTAATACGTCCCTGGACAAAAAATAAATTGTAATACGCTCCTGGACAAACAATATATTATAATATGTTCCTGGAGAAACAATAAATTATAATACGTCCCTGGACAAACAATAAATTAAAATACGTCCCTGGATAAACAATAAAATATAATACGTCCCTGGAAAAACAATAGATTATAATATGTCCCTGGACAAACAATAAATTAAAATACGTCCCTGGATAAACAATAAAATATAATACGTCCCTGGAAAAACAATAGATTATAATATGTCCCTGGACAAACAATAAATTATAATACGTCCCTGGATAAACAATAGATTATAATACGTTCCTAGACAAACAATAGATTATAATACGTCCCTGGACAAACAATAAATTATAATACGTCCCTGGAAAAACAATAGATTATAATATGTCCCTGGACAAACAATAAATTATAATACGTCCCTGGATAAAAAATAGATTATAATACGTCCCTGGACAAACAATAGATTATAATACTTCCCTGGACAAACATTAAGTTTTAATACGTTCTTGGACAAACAATGAGTTTTAATAAGTCCCTGGACAAACATTAAGTTTTAATACGTTCTTGGACAAACAATAAGTTTTGATACGTCCCTGGACGAAAATTAAATTTAAATACGTCCCTGGATGAACAATAAGTTCTAATACGTCCCTGGACAAAAAATAAATTGTATTACGTTCTTGGACAAACAATATATTATAATATGTTCCTGGAGAAACAATAAATTATAATACGTCCCTGGACAAACAACAAATTATAATACGTCCCTGGACAAACAATTAATTATATAACGTCTCTGGACAAACAATAGATTATAATACGTCCCTGGACAAACAATAAATTATAATACGTCCCTGGACAAACAATATATTATAATAGGTCCCTGGACAAACAATAGATAATAATACGTCCCTGGACAAACAAAAAATTATAATTCGTCCCTCTACAAACAATAAATTATGATACGACCCTGGACAAACAACAGATTATAATACGTCCCTGGACAAACAATAAATTATAATACGTCCCTGGACAAACAATAGATTGTAATACGTCCCTAGACAAACAATAGATTATTATACGTCCCAGGACAAACAATAAATTGTAATACGTCTCTGGACAAACAATGAGTTTTAATACGTCCCTGGACGAACATTAAATTATAATACGTCCCTGGACAAACAATAGATTATAATACGTCCCTGGACAAACAATAGATTATAATACTTCCCTGGACAAACATTAAGTTTTAATACGTTCTTGGACAAAAAAATGAGTTTTAATACGTCCTTGGACGAAAATTAAATTTTAATACGTCCCTGGATGAACAATAGATTATAATACATCCCTGAACAAACAATAAATTATAATACGTCCCTGGACAAACAATAAATTATAATACGT
Organism: Tegillarca granosa; assembly: GCA_029721355.1. Lineage (NCBI taxonomy): Eukaryota > Metazoa > Mollusca > Bivalvia > Arcoida > Arcidae > Tegillarca > Tegillarca granosa. The sequence goes on along the minus strand of JARBDR010000898.1, from coordinate 214,224 downwards.
CCCTGGACAAACAATCAATTATAATAGGTCCCTGGACAAACAATAAATTATAATACGTCCCTGGACAAACAATAGATTATAATACGTCCCTGGACAAACAATAGATTATAATACGTCCCTGGACAAACAATAAATTATAATACATCCCTCTACAAACAATAAATTTTGATACGACCCTGGACAAATAACAGATTATAATACGTCCCTGGACAAACAATTAATTATAATACGTCCATGGACAAACAATAAATTATAATACGTCCCTGGACAAACAATAAATTATAATACGTCCCTGGACAAACAATAAATTATAATACGTCCCTAGACAAACAATAAATTATAATACGTCCCTAGAGAAACAATAAATTATAATACGTCCCTAGAGAAACAATAAATTATAATACGTCCCTGGACAAACAATAAATTATAATACGTCCCTAGACAAACAATAAATTATAATACGTCCCTGGACAAACAATAAATTATAATACGTCCCTAGAGAAACAATAAATTATAATACGTCCCTGGACAAACAATAAATTATAATGCGTCCCTGGACAAACAATAATTTATAATACGTCCCTGGACAAACAATAAATTATAATACGTCCATGGACAAACAATAAATTATAATACGTCCCTGGACAAACAATAGATTATAATACGTCCCTGGACAAACAATAGATTATAATACGTCCCTGGACAAACAATAGATTATAATACGTTCCTTGACAAACAATAAATTATAATAGGTCTCTGAACAAACAATAAATTATAATACGTCCCTGGACAAACAATAAATTATAATACGTCCCTGGACAAACAATAGATTATAATACGTCCCTGGACAAACAATAGATTATAATACGTCCCTGGACAAACAATAGACTATAATACGTCAATGGACAAACAATAAATTATAATACGTCCCTGGACAAACAATCAATTATAATAGGTCCCTGGACAAACAATAAATTATAATACGTCCTGGACAAACAATAGATTATAATACGTCCCTGGACAAACAATAGATTATAATACGTCCCTTGACAAACAATAAATTATAATACATCCCACTACAAACAATAAATTTTGATACGACCCTGGACAAACAACAGGTTATAATACGTCCCTGGACAAACAATAAATTATAATACGTCCCTCTACAAACAATAAATTATAATACGTCCCTAGACAAACAATAAATTATAATACGTCACAGGACAAACAATAAATTATTATACGTCCCTGGACAAACAACAATTTATAATACGTCCATGGACAAACAATAAATTATAATAAGTCCCTGGACAAACAATAGATTATAATACGTCCCTGGACAAACAATAGATTATAATACGTCCCTGGACAAACAATAAATTATAATAGGTCTCTGGACAAACAATAAATTATAATACGTCCCTGGACAAACAATAAATTATAATACGTCCCTGGACAAAGAATAAATTATAATACGTCCCAGGATAAACAATAGATTGTAATACGTCCCTGGACAAACAATAGATTATAATACGTCCCTGGACAAACAATAGATTATAATACGTCCCTGGACAAAGAATAAATTATAATACGTCCCAGGATAAACAATAGATTGTAATACGTCCCTGGACAAACAATAGATTATAATACGTCCCTGGACAAACAATAGATTATAATACGTCCCTGGACAAACAATAAATTATAATACGTCCCAGGATAAACAATAGATTGTAATACGTCCCTGGACAAACAATAGATTATAATACGTCCCTGGACAAACAATAGATTATAATACGTCCATGGACAAACAATAAATTATAATACGTCCCAGGATAAACAATAGATTGTAATACGTCCCTGGACAAACAATAGATTATAATACGTCCCTGGACAAACAATAGATTATAATACGTCCCTGGACAAACAATAAATTATAATAGGTCCCTGGACAAACAATAGATTATAATACGTCCCTGGACAAACAATAGATTATAATACGTCCCTGGACAAAGAATAAATTATAATACGTCCCTGGACAAACAATAAATTATAATAGGTCTCTGGACAAACAATAAATTATAATACGTCCCTGGACAAACAATAAATTATAATACGTCCCTGGACAAAGAATAAATTATAATACGTCCCTGGACAAACAATAGATTATAATATGTCCCTAGACAAACAATAGATTATAATACGTCCCTGGACAAACAAAAAATTATAATACATCCCTCTACAAACAATAAATTTTGATAGGACCCTGGACAAACAACAGATTATAATACGTCCCTGGACAAACAACAGATTATAATACGTCCCTGGACAAACAATAGGTTATAATACGTCCCTCGACAAACAATAGATTATAATACGTCCCTTCACGAACATTAAGTTTTAATACGTTCTTGGACAAACAATAAGTTTTAATACGTCCCTGGACAAACAATAGGTTATAATACGTCCCTGGACAAACAATGAGTTTTAATACGTCCCTGGACGAACATTAAGTTTTAATACGTTCTTGGACAAACAATAAGTTTTGATACGTCCCTGGACGAAAATTAAAATTAAATACGTCCCTGGATGAACAATAAGTTCTAATACGTCCCTGGACAAAAAATAAATTGTAATACGTTCCTGGACAAACAATATATTATTTATAATATGTTCCTGGAGAAACAATAAATTATAATACGTCCTTAGACGAATAATAAGTTTTAATAATTCCTTGGACAAACAATAAATTATCATACGTCCCTGGACAAACAATAAATTATAATACGTCCCTGGATAAACAATATATTATAATACGTCCCTGGACAAACAATAAATTATAATACGTCCCTGGAAAAACAATAGATTATAATACGTCCCTGGACAAACAATAGATTATAATACTTCCCTGGACAAACATTAAGTTTTAATACGTTCTTGGACAAACAATGAGTTTTAATACGTCCCTGGACGAAAATTAAATTTTAATAAGTCCCTGGATGAACAATAGATTATAATACATCCCTGGACAAACAATAGATTATAATACGTCCCTGGACAAACAATAAATTATAATACGTCCCTGGACAAACAATAAATTATTATACCTCCCAGGACAAACAATAAATTAACATACGTCCCTGGACAAACAATAATTTATAATACGTCCCTGAACAAACAATAAATTATAATACGTCCCTGGACAAACAATCAATTATAATACGTCCCTGGACAAACAATAGATTATAATACGTCCCTGGACAAACAATAAATTTTAATACGTCCCTGGACAAACAATAGATTATAATACGTCCCAGGACGAACAATAAATTATAATACGTCTCTGGACAAACAATGAGTTTTAATACGTCCATGGACAAACAATAAATTATAATACGTCCCTGGACAAACAATAAATTTTAATACGTCCCTGGACAAACAATAGATTATAATACGTCCCAGGACGAACAATAAATTATAATACGTCTCTGGACAAACAATGAGTTTTAATACGTCTCTGGACAAACAATAGATTATAATACGTCCCTGGACAAACAATAGATTATAATACGTCCCTGGACAAACAATAAATTATAATACGTCCCTGGACAAACAATAGATTATAATACGTCCCTAGACAAACAATAGATTATAATACGTCCCAGGACGAACAATAAATTATTATACGTCTCTGGACAAACAATCAGTTTTAATACGTCCCTGGACAAACATTAAGTTTTAATACGTTCTTGGACAAACAATGAGTTTTAATACGTCCCTGGGCGAACATTAAATTTGAATACGTCCCTGGATGAACAATAGATTATAATACATCCCTGGACAAACAATAGATTATAATACGTCCCTGGACAAACAATAGATTATAATACGTCCCTTGACAAACAATAGATTATAATACGTCCATGGACAAACAATAGATTATAATACGTCCCTGGACAAAAATATATTATAATACGTCGCAGGACAGACAATAAATTATAATACGTCCCTGGACAAACAATAGATTATAATACATCCCAGGACAAACAATAAATTATAATACGTCGCAGGACAGACAATAAATTATAATACGTCCCTGGACAAACAATAGATTATAATACGTCCCTAGACAAACAATAGATTATAATACGTCCCAGGACGAACAATAAATTATAATACGTCTCTGGACAAACAATGAGTTTTAATACGTCTCTGGACAAACAATAGATTATAATACGTCCCTGGACAAACAATAAATTATAATACGTCCCTGGACAAACAATAGATTATAATACGTCCCTAGACAAACAATAGATTATAATACGTCCCAGGACGAACAATAAATTATTATACGTCTCTGGACAAACAATCAGTTTTAATACGTCCCTGGACAAACATTAAGTTTTAATACGTTCTTGGACAAACAATGAGTTTTAATACGTCCCTGGGCGAACATTAAATTTGAATACGTCCCTGGATGAACAATAGATTATAATACATCCCTGGACAAACAATAGATTATAATACGTCCCTGGACAAACAATAGATTATAATACGTCCCTTGACAAACAATAGATTATAATACGTCCATGGACAAACAATAGATTATAATACGTCCCTGGACAAAAATATATTATAATACGTCGCAGGACAGACAATAAATTATAATACGTCCCTGGACAAACAATAGATTATAATACATCCCAGGACAAACAATAAATTATAATACGTCGCAGGACAGACAATAAATTATAATACGTCCCTGGACAAACAATAGATTATAATACGTCCCTAGACAAACAATAGATTATAATACGTCCCAGGACGAACAATAAATTATAATACGTCTCTGGACAAACAATGAGTTTTAATACGTCACTGGACGAACATTAAGTTTTAATACGTTCTTGGACAAAAAATGAGTTTTAATACGTCCCTGGACAAACATTAAGTTTTAATACGTTCTTGGACAAACAATGAGTTTTAATACGTCCCTGGGCGAACATTATATTTTAATACGTCCCTGGATGAACAATAGATTATAATACGTCCCTGGACAAACAATAAATTATAATACGTCCCTGGACAAACAATAAATTATAATACGTCCCTGGACAAACAATAGAATATAATACGTCTCTGGACAAACAATAGATTATAATACGTCACTGGACAAATAATAAATTATAATACGTCCCTGGACAAACAATAAATTATAATACGTCCCTGGACAAACAATAAATTATAATACGTCCCTGGACAAACAATAAATTATAATACGTCCCTGGACAAACAATAAATTATAATACGTCCCTGGAAAAACAATAGATTATAATACCTCCCAGGACAAACAATAAATTATCATACGTCCCTGGATAAACAATAGATTATAATACGTCCCTGGACAAACAATAGATTATAATACTTCCCTGGACAAACATTAAGTTTTAATACGTTCTTGGACAAACAATGAGTTTTAATACGTCTCTGGACGAAAATTAAATTTTAATAAGTCCCTGGATGAACAATAGATTATAATACATCCCTGGACAAACAATAGATTATAATACCTCCCAGGACAAACAATAAATTATAATACGTCCCTGGATAAACAATAGATTATAATACGTCCCTGGACAAACAATAGATTATAATACTTCCCTGGACAAACATTAAGTTTTAATACGTTCTTGGACAAACAATGAGTTTTAATACGTCCCTGGACGAAAATTAAATTTTAATAAGTCCCTGGATGAACAATAGATTATAATACATCCCTGGACAAACAATAGATTATAATACGTCCCTGGACAAACAATGAATTATAATACGTCCCTGGACAAACAATAAATTATAATACCTCCCAGGACAAACAATAAATTATCATACGTCCCTGGACAAACAATAAATTATAATACGTCCCTGGACAAACAATCAATTATAATACGTCCCTGGACAAACAATAGATTATAATACGTCCCTGGACAAACAATAAATTTTAATACGTCCCTGGACAAACAATAGATTATAATACGTCCCAGGACGAACAATAAATTATAATACGTCTCTGGACAAACAATGAGTTTTAATACGTCCATGGACAAACAATAAATTATAATACGTCCCTGGACAAACAATAGATTATAATACGTCCCTAGACAAACAATAGATTATAATACGTCCCAGGACGAACAATAAATTATTATACGTCTCTGGACAAACAATGAGTTTTAATACGTCCCTAGACAAACATTAAGTTTTAATACGTTCTTGGACAAACAATGAGTTTTAATACGTCCCTGGGCGAACATTAAATTTTAATACGTCCCTGGATGAACAATAGATTATAATACATCCCTGGACAAACAATAGATTATAATACGTCCCTGGACAAACAATAAATTATAATACGTCCCTGGACAAACAATAAATTATAATACGTCCCTGGACAAACAATAGATTATAATACGTCCATGGACAAACAATAGATTATAATACGTCCCTGGACAAAAATAAATTATAATATGTCACTGGACAAACAATAAATTATAATACCTCCCAGGACAAACAATAAATTATAATACGTCCCTGGACAAACAATAGATTATAATACGTCCATGGACAAACAATAGATTATAATACGTCCCTGGACAAAAATAAATTATAATATGTCACTGGACAAACAATAAATTATAATACATCCCAGGACAAACAATAAATTATAATACGTCCCTGGACAAACAATAGATTATAATACGTCCCTAGACAAACAATAGATTATAATACGTCCCAGGACGAACAATAAATTATAATACGTCTCTGGACAAACAATGAGTTTTAATACGTCACTGGACAAACATTAAGTTTTAATACGTTCTTGGACAAACAATGAGTTTTAATACGTCCCTGGACAAACATTAAGTTTTAATACGTTCTTGGACAAACAATGAGTTTTAATACGTCCCTGGGCGAACATTATATTTTAATACGTCCCTGGATGAACAATAGATTATAATACATCCCTGGACAAACAATAGATTATAATACGTCCCTGGACAAACAATAGATTATAATACGTCCCTGGACAAACAATAAATTATAATACGTCCCAAGACAAACAATAGATTATAATACGTCCCTGGACAAACAATAAATTATAATACGTCCCTGGACAAACAATAAATTATAATACGTCCCTGGACAAACAATAAATTATAATACGTCCCTGGACAAACAATAGATTATAATACGTCCCTGGACAAACAATAAATTATAATACGTCCCTGGACAAACAATAAATTATAATACGTCCCTGGACAAACAATAGAATATAATACGTCTCTAGACAAACAATAGATTATAATACGTCCCTGGACAAACAATAAATTATAATACGTCCCTGGACAAACAATAAATTATAATACGTCCCTGGACAAACAATATATTATAATACGTCCCTGGACAAACAATAATTTATAATACGTCCTTGAACAAACAATATATTATAATACGTCACTGGACAAACAATAGATTATAATACGTCCCTGGACAAACAATATATTATAATATGTCACTGGACAAACAATAAATTATAATACGTCCCTGGACAAACAATAATTTATAATACGTCCCTGGACAAACAATATATTATAATACGTCCCTGGACAAACAATAATTTATAATACGTCCTTGAACAAACAATATATTATAATACGTCACTGGACAAACAATAGATTATAATACGTCCCTGGACAAACAATATATTATAATATGTCACTGGACAAACAATAAATTATAATACGTCCCTGGACAAACAATAATTTATAATACGTCCCTGGACAAACAATATATTATAATACGTCCCTGGACAAACAATAAATTATAATACGTCCCTGGACAAAAAATAGATTATAATACGTCTCTGGACAAACAATAGATTATAATACGTCACTGGACAAACAATAGATTATAATACGTCCCTGGACAAACAATAAATTATAATACGTCCCTGGACAAACAATAGATTCTAATACGTCCCTAGACAAACAATAGATTATAATACGTCCCAGGACGAACAATAAATTTTAATACGTCTCTGGACAAACAATGAGTTTTAATACGTCCCTGGACGAACATTAAGTTTTAATACGTTCTTGGACAAACAATGAGTTTTAATACGTCCCTGGACAAACATTAAGTTTTAATACGTCCATGGACAAACAATAAATTATAATACGTCCCTGGACAAACAATAGATTATAATACGTCCCTGGACAAACAATAGATTATAATACGTCCCTGGACAAACAATAGATTATAATACGTCCCAGGACAAACAATAAATTATAAAACGTCCCTGGACAAACAATAGATTATAATACGTACCTGGACAAACAATAGATTATAATACGTCCCTGGACAAACAATAAATTATAATACATCCCTCTACAAACAATAAATTATGATACGACCCTGGACAAACAACAGATTATAATACGTCCCTGGACAAACAATAGATTATAATACGTCCCTGGACAAACAATAGATTATAATACGTCCCTTGACGAACATTAAGTTTTAATACGTTCTTGGACAAAGAATGAGTTTTAATACGTCTCTAGACGAACAATAAATTTTAATACGTCCCTGGACAAAAAATAAATTGTAATACGTCCCTGGACAAACAATATATTATAATATGTTTCTGGACAAACAATAAATTATAATACGTCCTTGGACGAATAATAAGTTTTAATAATTCCTTGGAAAAAAATAAATGTCCTGACGCTGATGCAAAAATTAATGTCTCGAAAAAATTGAGCCATGAAAAAGAAAAAATGTTTTAAAAGATTAGAATAAGGAGCATATTTCAAAACATTTTAATTTTTTATTTGAAATCAAAAATACTACTTAAATTGATTTTATTTCCGAAAAGAGTATGATCTATTTTTTTATCGGTGTACAGATGTTGTCCTTCCGAGTGCAGTTTACTTAAAACTTTTTTTTCTCCAATATATGTCACTTTTTCTATTTTTTTTCTAAAAGCTACGTTTTGTTGATGTTACCTGAAGTTGAACAATTGACTGTCAATCGAGTACTTTCTCCAAATGAGTTTGTAGAATATATCTTAAAGATATATGTCTTTAATTCGTTTAAAGAAACAATGGTATGGCTTATTGGTATATGCACTCCTGGATCTATTATATGACTGACTAAGGTTTGTTCTGTCCCATCTACTTCTTGATAAACAATATTGAATGATTGTTTATCTCCATTATTAAAGCCTGATGTCCATGTTATGACTGCTGAGTTAGAGCCGATACATGTAGCTAGTCCCCCTTTCGGTTTATCTGGTTTTCCTATTAAAATATAATAATTGAAATTCATACAAATTTCAGAAAATTTAGTTATTAGAATAAAAGTAAAAAACTCCTATAAATGTTTTTATGTCGGATCTAGGTAAAATTTTAAAACGTATGAAAACCTTGTTAAAACAGGATAAGTCATGCCGCATTTCTATAAAACATCATGTTGTACTCAATAATTATTTGATTACGAAAAATAATAGTTTAAACATGTCAACAGTCGTTTGTGAGTTAGAGAGCGCGTTCATTGTGCATATTTTGCAAACTTTTCTAAATGAATGACAAACATCAACACTTTATTTGCCTTTTAAAAAGTATTATAGAAAAATCAATGTTAACATGTTTTAACGCTTGTCAGTCCTGTATTTAAAAAAGAAGGTTCAAGAAGTTCAGACTAGTCGTCTAAGAATTTAAATACTGAATCTAAAGGGCAACTTACTAACGTTAACAAATATAATTTAGAAAAGAAATAATTCAGTATCAGATAATCAACAATGCAAGTATATAAAAAGTGTATAACTGTGATCGGTTTAATTGGACATGTTTTAGTTCGTCGAAAACTGGCTCATCTTTGAACCAAGTGTATAAAAATTCAAATAGTTAAATGTTGAAAAGGATAAAAATTTAAATTTGCAACAGACAATTAATATAACACCTTTTTATCATATTTGTTACCCGCTGGTCTGACTGTAAAGACGTTTTCATCTGTACCAATGATGTTACTCGATCTAAGAATGTAAGTTCCAAAACCATCTTCCTTCAGATTTGTTCTTATAAATTCCGTTACAAATGTGTATCTATTAACAACAGAGTTTTTTATCTTAACATCTTGTTGACCATCAGTTATCTGTACTGATGAACCACCGGAGACATTCTTAAACCATCGGAGAGTCGGTGTTGGATAGGCTAGATAAGGAATAGTAATATTTAATCTTTCACCAGCACTTAAGATAAAATTGTGCTGTAATGGCTTTTGTCTTGCTCTAGGTTTGCCTAAAATAAAAAGTCACAGAAACTGATAAACAAATTTAGAAAAAATAGCTAGTTATTATTTCTTATCAACACTTCCATTAATCCTATTTAGAGTTATATTTTATATAGATAACGGAATTCCTTAAAAAGAAATTTTAGTAAAACAAAGCTTAATTTTCTCATAAGTATTTGCCGTTAATAGTAAAAGAAAAAAAAGATGTTTTGAATGAATCTTTAGGTTTAAAATTGAAATTAAATTAACATATATAAAATGTTTCGTTAGTGATGTTTTCTCTGATTATCCGTTTATACATATATATATATATATATATATATATATATATATATATATATATATATATATATATATATATATATATATATATATATATAGGTTGATGTTTAACCCTAACAGGGATTCTGGTTATTTCTGAAGCACCTTACAAATTGAAAGAAAATGTTAGTGTTTCTGATATAGACAACATATTTCTTGTGTTTGGCAATAAATTTTTCCAACAAACAATTGGTATACCAACAGGCAAAATTTTCCACAATAACTTGCTGTTTTGTTTCTTTATTCATATAAATTAGAATTTTTGTATAACATTGTCAAATCCGGACAGAAAAATGTCGCTAAAACATTCAACTCCCCATACAGATTTATAGATTACGTTTTGTCTTTAAATAATCCTAAATTTAGAGTATATGTGAATGTCATCTATCCTTGTGCGCTTAACATAAATAATCCAATTGATTTTTCATGTCGTGCTTCATATTTTGAAGTGTACATAATTTATGACATCTCCGAAAGGTTACATCTGAGACTATACGACAAACAACTTCAATTTTCTATGACAGTCTACCCATTCTTTACAGAAAAATCCTGCTTTCCCTGTGTTTTGTGTGTATGTGTCATAGTTTACACGGTATGGTAGAGGTTGTTCCTATCACGCGTACTTTTTTGTTGACTCAAATATATTGCAAGACAATGCTAGTCAAGGCCCTTAAAAGTTTTTTTGACCGTCTTCGCAAAATTGTTAATAGAATAAAATCACTGTATCAAAACTTATACTAGGTGTATTTGAATTCCCATAGTTTGATATTCCTTTCATTTTCACTTGTCGGGTGTAGCTAGCTGGACATGAGGTTTTTAACCCGGTCTCACTTTCTTGATTAAAGTTCGTGCGTTAAACCGAATAGGCCAGTTTCAAAGGTTATATTTTTTTATTATTAAGGGGATTAGTTTATAATTATAATTATAAGTATAGTTATATAATATAAATAAAAAACATTTAATAACATCACAATGAAATTCTGGAATATTAAATTGATATTGTGAATTATCGACTCGTATTGCAATATTGAGGGGATTATTTCAGATTGTCAGTTTACTGACCATATTATTTTATTGCAAAAACAATTCATTCGCATCCCTCTTGTATTTAATCTAAAACTACCATTTTCCTTCAACAATACACAAATATACAATGGATCTTATTTATTGATATAAGAACTAGTGCAATATCAACTCAACGTGTTTTAACTATGGTTCAGACGACAGCGTATATGACAAATTGTGCAATTTGAAAAATAGATTTGGGAAACTTTAGACCGGAACAAAGTTTGCCTGCAAATATCGATATATATTTTATGATAACCTTTCGGAATTTATACTTTTATTTCTATGTTAAACACCCCCGCCCTAATAATAAAAACTAAAACCTTTGAAACTGGCCTATTTGTCTTATTTTTTTAAATTTATTTAAAACTAAGGTCTGTTCCCTCCTGCAAAGCATTCCTTAGCTGGATTTGGATTCATATAATTTTGGAACTTTAGATACATTAGTTTTCAACTGTTTGACCAATGTTTTTTTTTAAATCTATCAAACTTTTCGGCCCTTAGTGTCATTGATGAGGAATGATTTTCCGAAATGTGCACATCTGGCACATCAAAATTTAGCAGGTATCTGTTATATATTAAACATATATTGTTTTATATTAAAATGTATACATACACAACACCAATATATCCTTCTGTAATAATCGTCGAGAAGTAAACTTATTACTTGCGTCACATTGATATATTCCGGTATCTTCACATCTTGCTGAGGGGAAGATAAAATCCAACCTCAGACCACTGACCGATTTTATAATACTGTTATTTGATATATATCTTAAATTTATTGTAGGCTGTGGTAATCCTTCCGCCAAACAGGTTAAAGTTTCAGTCGAGTGTTCAGGTATTGTAAAGTTGTTTCCATTGTTAATCTCCAAATGGGTGACTTTTGCAGCATCTGTAAATGTTTATCATATTTAAAATATACAAATAATCAAAGATGTGACCAAAATAATTAAAAGTAAAAATCAGTAAAAGAAAACGTTTAAAAGCGAATCTCTTTGATATTATTATTATTATTATTATTATTATTATTATTAAATCGAACAAAATTTCCCTCAATTTATATCAAGAAAATATTATAATAATTATGATAGTATGCTAGATGAACGGTAAATAATCGCGCTAATTTACGTTTTTACGTTTTTGCTTAATTGTCTATTTACACAACATGCATCAAAATTGAGGTTGTTTATAAAAAACACATATGTATATGGAAATGATAACTCTCAATAGCAGTTTGTAGTTATTTTGTGATGAATGATTGTTGTTTTGTGTTCATAACGGGTTGTTTTGTGTTCTAGATAAAATAGACATACTGTACTAATTTTATTATTACTTACAATGAACAGTAACAGAAACAACATTTGAATTCCGTGAAGAAACTGCATTATAAGCCTGGCATTTATATATCCCTGCTTGTGCTCTTTGCATACTGTTGATCATCAGTGTATCACCTTGTATATCATTCTGGTTAGGTTTTATCCATTTATAACTACAAGGTGGTTCACATGTAGCAGAACACTTAATGGGTCCAAGTGTATATGTCTCATTTACAGTATAGTCCAGATATGAGGGGTTCATTATTACTTGATCAGGTCCATCTATAGATAAGGTAATTGTTATTAGTTTTTTTAAGCATTAAATGTAGCATTATTCAAGTTTGTATACAAAATAGTTCAGTGTTGTTTATAATTTGGGTTTACATATATACACGTTTCCATATACAGTTCAGTACCTTAATGACTCAAATTTCAATATCTCAAATATTATAAAATATAAACTATAAATAACTTTATTTCTTTATTTTGTGCCAACGATTTTTATTTTAAATTATATAATGTAACCGAACGCCTTTTGTCAAGTGTGCTACTATGTCTGTCTGTTGCACCGTATACTGTTTTTACATGATGTTTTGTAAATGTCATTCTTTCTCGTGACGTGAGTTGCATGCACTTTCTTGTGTCTGTAGATATCAAGTGACTGGTCAGACTGGCTACTTAAATAACAATTAAAAACTACTCACTAAACCTTCGTTTTGGCGCTAACTATTGCTAAACATAATTTTTCTCTGCTTTCAACAAGCAACATACTTTTCTAATAGAATCAAATATAACTCAAAATTATATGATTTGCCCTGGTTTGTAATATTTTTTTAATATTTAAAATAAATTTTTCTAAATTATATTTATGATATCGGTTGGAAATATTTGAAATTGTGATAATTTAATATATATGATAATTCATTATTAAAATATTATTATTTTGTATTTGTAGGCAAATAAAAGTATAGTATATGTAATCTGTATCTACGACCTGAAAAAATGTAAATATAAAACAAGGAAATGTCATTATCATTTATCAGCTAACCGGTTTCATTATATTTATTACATTTAAGATTTAAAAAGCTTGTTAATTTTTATTTTTATTATTTTTTAGTATTTTTTTTCTTTCGTAAACGTGAAACTAAAAATTCCTACACTATCTGAAAGGAATTTTCAGATTCGAATTGTCAAGATGATACAATGAGAAATTTTCCATTTTTACATTTTAATTTGAACTAAGACAAAAAGAACATTTAGGTTTACCAACATCTTTTCATTTGAGCATTCGGTTTCAAACGATCTTAAACAAACTGATCATGATTTGAAACTATAACAATATCAGTTTTTATTGTTACACAAAAAATTAACAAGATTAAAAAAAAAACTATATTAAGATAAAATAAATAAATAAATATTTTTTTGATACTTTTGTATACTTCTCAGTACCGGGTATGTCCACCTGCCGCAGCTGTCACACCCCTTATTCTTTTGTGCATAAAATGTATGTCTATCTTTTTCAAGGAGATATTGTTTCACTCTTGCAACAAGGCATTTCTCAGTTAGTCGAGCATGGGGATGGTAGTGGTGGAGTGGGGTGGCGGGAATCTGACGCCGCATTACCCTCCTATTCATCTCGTTCCAAAGTTCTTAAATTGGAGACAAATCTAGACTATAGTCAGGTCAGTCAAGCGGCTGAATGTTATGATTAGTTAGAAACTGTGTACTTTGTCGTGTTGGAAAATGAGATTTTGTTGTTGGACTAATGTAACAGTAACTGGGCGAAGGATTTTATCGCTATACCTGACGGCAGTCAAAGTCCCAAAAACACAACCGACGGTTGGGGAACCCCGTGAGAATCGCTGTGAGAAAGACCTGTCTTCATTTCCTCATTGGAAATGTTCTGGGGGCATGTGCCGCCAACGAAGCAATCCGACGCATTCGACGTGGACGGATGAGAGGCAGACCAACGTATTTACGTCCACATTGCATACTCGACCCACGTAATCGGTTTTGGAGGTGAATATAACAGTTATAATAGCAATTTAAGTGACAGTAACGTACCGATTACGCAGGTGGACAAGACGTTGTGTTTTAATGTCGCGTCGTTAAGCTTCAAGCTTACCAGTTTAGCTATGAAGACGGATAAGTCGCTCTACCGTAGACACATTCACACCAAACTGAATAACAAGGTGTTGTTGATTTTGACCCTGTATTACTATCACAATGACTTTACCCCCTCCTAAACGTCCCTAAGCAGTACAATTACCGTATGAAATATAGACAAACTTTTAACTGTTGCTGAAAACATTGTGTAAAACTGAAGATTATCAAGTACATGGTAAAACCGTGTTGAAGAAATAACCAGATTTATTCTGCACGAAATTTTTGTTTTTTCAATGCTTGCACTACGTGACACGGTACGTTACATTCTCGTTAATTTTTCTTCCCGTGTTGAGAATACCAAACAAGATACCAAGCTGTATCGTTCATTTTGTACCTGCATTCCGGCAAACTACCAGATACGAAGTTTGCTAATTGAAGAAAACAACTGCAACTTTTTACTTGCGTTATCGAAAACTTATATCCTGTAATTGGTTACACAATCATTTCCAATATAACAAAATTTAAACAAAGTCGTGCCATAAAAAACAGGTTCTGGCCATTTCATTTCTATTCAAATAAGCATATTACTAGCAATTTTGTCTTTGGTATCTTCTTCAAAACATTTCCTTTTAGATACGTTCAGTCGGACATAACAATTTAAAACTTGTTTATGTTTATTATGTATATGCTAAAAAATATTAGGGGGGAATAGTAAAATTTCTACAACGCAAATGTTTCATCTTAACTTCTTCAGACTAGAATTAATTAACAAAACTTACACTGTACTTTCAGTTTTGGTTTATTTACAAGTTCGACTGTATTACTCGGATCAATGTTATAAGCTTTACAGTTGACAGCTAGATTAACCTGTTCCTTTGTTGAAGTAAATGTCAGTACACTTGTAACTGATGTAAACTCATCTTGTCCATTAGTAACTGTAGATGTACTATTTATCGTATAGTTGTCATTACCGATGTACCACTCGATATATGATCGAGGACGAGATTGTCCTGTTACACAGGTCAGTGATACCTGCCGTCCAGCAACGACATCTATCTGTGAACCATTTAGTTTTTTGAGTGTAACAGAGGTAATCGAAACTGAAAATATATAAGGTAACAAAATGTATTTTGTTCAGATCAGTGATTGATCAGCTATTCTGACAAAACAATATTTTTATGAAAATGCTTGTAATAGAATATTTAACAATTTGAAACGGTCTGAAAAAAGTAGGCAAAGAAATATAAAGTATGAACCTTATCACACACACACACACACACACACACACACACACACACACACATATATATATATATATATATATATATATATATATATATATATATATATATATATATATATATATAATGAATCCAAAGTTCTTGGAATGTTTACGCTGAAACGCATACAAACCTATACTCTTTACATGCGAGCAAAGAAATAACTCTTGTTATTAAAAAAATATGTCAAAAAGAACATAGGCATTTTGCGTATGAAGACATCGTTAGTATATGCTAATATTTAAAATGACGCCATCAACGGAACACTACAACTTGCGGTGAATCACCAAATCAGACGATCCCAAGTAAACATGCGCAACGAAATCTTGTCATTTGAAGTACATGTAAACTGATACACGCAACAATGAATGAAAACAGAAATTTAAAATTATTCCAGAAGAAAGCAAACTGTTAGAATTCCATGTCAGCTGAAAATTACTTGTGATAGCTTGTTGCAGACAATGTGTGACTAATATGTTTTTTTCTGTTTTATTAAAGACTACTTGTTGTTGCTACGGACGGATCCATCATTGCGGTAACCTGTCATATAAGTTTTCTGACGCAGCTCGAAACCGGCATCATTTATAGCCTTAATTGCCGTCGCATGAATGCAGTGTGTAGTGTACCTATTCGAACAGCCTACATATTTTTAAATATCGAAAATAACCTGTGTAAATTGGTGGTATTTTACGGGTTCAGTTGTGTACCAGTATTGATTATTTTTGGGAGAATCATCTAAGAATTTTATACAATGATTAAACGGGGATTAAGGCTTTTTGTTTGTTTTTGACAAAAATATTTTAGTGATGTAACGGGGGAGCGATTAGAATATTTTGAAGCATACGTTCTTTTTTCGGCTTAATTTCATTGCAGTGTAATGCACCTTGCTTTTTTTTCTTGGTTAACTGTGACAGGTGTATATATTTAACACCATTCTGATGCTAGAAAATACAAATGGTTGAGGATTTAACTGCTTCTGGAATTGATGACCTTGCCGCAATGATGGTGCATAAAGGATTATGGTATGATGAAAACTGTTTGTTGATACAATTTGCGAAAAAAAATTGTTTTAAAAAACAACAAAAAATGCAAGTCAAAAATGAAATTTTTTTTTTCCTCAATATAAATGAAACTTTACTATTTTTTGTGTATCGCGTAACTTGAACACGCACATTGCGTTGTTTAGAACATTACGTTATTGTGACAGATAAAAATGAAACATAGTTCTGCTTGCTGACTTCTTTATGACGTTATTAGTTTTATTGAGAATGAAATTGCTAGAATTATAGGGAACTTAAAATTAATCAGTATTTGAGTTATCATAACAAATCTTAGAGCATCGAAATAATTAAATTCCTAACAAAAGATCTTTAGCAAAGGTGATTATATAAAAATGTAGATATAAATAAACAAATTGCAATTAATAAAAAAAAACATTCTTAAAAATCATGTGTATAATTTCCAGAAACGTTCAGGGTTGTATGAATTTAGCATAGATAAAGAGGTTAAAAGAGGCATTAAACTAAATATTTACGGAAACACGCAATTGATTTTCCTGAATACTCGATGACATCTGTTATATCATACAATTAATCGTTATAATGTTTGGTAATTTTTGTACAGAACTTTCTAACAAATTCAGATATCTATGAAAGCGACACAACACATATCATGCCTGTTTCTGTTAAACAATTTATTTTTGCGAGCATTTTATTTTCACGAGTTCGCGAGGTAAAAGATTTCCGTGAAAATAAAATGTCGTGAAATTAAAGTCGCGTCTTTGTGATTTTTTGTACATTTTCATTTATGTTTTTACTAGTGAAAAAGAGCTATCTTGGCCCTCTCTGCATCTGAGTAACTGGTGTATTCACCGCGTTTCCGATTTCTACCACCCGGTGATGGAGTTGATGGTGGAATATTTTCCAGTTCTTTCTCGATGTCTGTATTAGCTGCTACACATTCCAACTGTTCACCCTTATTTTCAATATTATTGGGATTTGGGAGACCCTTACTTGTAGCTTTCGGTTGTTTCCCTAATTTTAGCCAAGCACATATGTTTGCACTGAGAGAATGATTCAGTTAAGCTTTTGTGCATTGATCAGCTTGGCAGGAAACAAAAACAAGTTGATTATTTATCGCATTTTATTCATAGAGATTAGTCACAATAAGTTTTTTAATCTTTCAGGAATATTTATCAACAGGTAATCTTAATATTTTTAATATCAGTTTCAAATTTACCCGCAGCAGCCTGGAAGTAATCTGCATTTATGCATGATGGAAATCGCAAAAATAAAAGTTCACAAACTCATTTTAAAAAGCAAATTACAACAAATAAAGAAAAAACAAAACAAGAGGGCCATGAAGGCCCTGGACGCTAACCTGAAAATGATGTACACTCAGCTTGATTTTCGGAAACTGGAGCTTCTTTTTTATAGAGATTTTTCCTATATTTCGAACTACTTATTGACTCAACATGAGCTATATATACTTGAGCTAGCTTTTGTCAGGAGAACCAATCTTGGCAAGTTTGATGGAGATTGGTCTTAAATTGAACCCTCAGATGTGTTAACAGGGTTCTTAAATAATTTGACCTATTGACCTACTTATTGACACAACATAACCAGAAAAAACACTTCAGCTAGCATATGTCACGAAGATCATTCTGACTAAGTTTGATGAAGACTTGACTAAAATTGAGCCATCAGATGTGTTAACAAGGTTTTTCTATTATTTGACCTAGTGACCTCCTTATTGATTGAACATGGGTCATATACGACATTGGACTAGAGTTTGTCAAGAGGATCACTCTAACTAAGTTAAATAAAGATTGGACTAAAATTGGTGCCTTGGGAGTGTTTACATTTTTTTTTTATATTTGACCTAGTGACCTACTTATTAACCGAACATAGGCCATATACAAAATTCAGCTAGCTTTTGTAAAGAGGATCATTCTGATAGAGATTCGACTAAAATTCGAGCCACGGGAGTGTTAACAAGGTTTTTCTGGAATTTAACCTAGTGACCCACTTATTGATCCAACATGTGTCATATACAAACTTGAACTAGCTTTTGTCAAGGGGATCATTCTGGATAAGATAGATGAAGATTGCACTCAAATTGGGGCTTCAGGAGTGTTAACAAGTTTTCTTATTATTTCACCTTGTGACCTACTCTTTCACTCAACATGGCCTATATATACAAACTTGAGCTAGCTTTGGACAACAGGATCATTCTGACAATCTTTGATGAAAATTGCGCTTACACTAGGGCCTCAGGAGTGTTAACAAAGTTTTGTATTATTTCACCTAGTGACCTACTTATTGATCCAACATGGTCCGTATACGAACTTGAGCTAGCTCTGGTCAAGAGGATCATTTTGACAATGTTTAATGAAGATTGCACTCAAATAAGGGCCTAAGAGTGTTAACATTGTCTTTTTTCTAATGCTTGACCAAGTTACCTACCTATTGACTCAACATGGGCCATAAACGAACTTGAGCTAGCTTTTGTCAAGAGGATCATTCTGAGCAAGTTGATTAAGAATGCATTCAAACTTTGACCTCAGGAGTGTTAATCAAAAGTTGACGTACGACACCTGACGCACGACGGACAATGACCCATCACAATAGCTCACTTGAGCACTTTGTGATCAGGTGAGCCTAAAAAAACATTTCGCGAAAATAACGTGTTTTACAGTATTTTAAACGGGGACATTTTGTCTACCTGCCTTTAATTATTAAGATTATTTTTAACGTTGATATAAAATACAACATAGAATGAAGTGATTGGATTCTATTTGTTTTAACCTTTACAGTTAATATTAAGATTATAAGTCACCTCAATTGATCCAAGATATGCATCGAAATTAAATAATACAATTGTAGTAAGTAACGAAAACCTTACTATATTTATGATGTGTATATATCGTGCATATGGTATTGTTTGCATTTCTTCCTGTACCTAGATGTGATAGACATTACCTGCTACTTTTAAATTTAACCGGACTCTGATAGTTGAATTCTTTACACCTCCATGTATATTCGGTATCGATAGATTGTATTGTCAATTTAGCTGTAAAAATATTACCTTTTTGTGAACAGGAACAAAATAATGGATCGCATATTGTAACGGTTGATGCTATATAATAACATACACCTGATCCATCATTGCTTAAATGAACATCTTCAAATCGATAACTATTCAGCAGGAGTTCTTTTGCTGTTGTCTGATCGGTACTTGGATTAAATACACATGTAATATCTTAAAGCTGCATTAAGTTTTCAAAAGAAAAAAATTAAAACGGTGCTAATCTAATAAATGATGTTCCTAATGAACAATGTTACATTTGGTTCGACGATAAAAGCTCAAATGAATACACAAACAACAATAATTTCCCAGCGAGATAGAGCATGTGGGATCTAATATTAGAACATGGTTACGTCATGAAAAAACCGGGTCATTAAAACACAACTTTCAAAACGGTGAAATACAAATTAAACACAGAACTTCGTTTAATTTGTCTTTTGTGACTTAGTAAGGGATACATAACACTATTTCAAATACACCCAGATATTATTTACGGACAAATAATGCAATTTGTCATGTTTCACCTTCGATTCACGGGGTTTTCCGTACACCCGTGCGCATGCTCCAAGCTCATAATTATCATCGTTTAACATTGACCAACCCGTCAGAGGATTCCGTTTGTTTACAGCTAAAAGAAATGCAATTTTACAAAATGAATCTCACGGATCGTGGTTAGAGGATATCTATTTTCAAAAATATATTTTTTTTTAGAAAATCAAACAAAAAAATCAGAAAATTGAAAAACTTAATGCAGCTTTAAATGGTCTTCCAGGTACAGCATACTGACAAGACCCATGTATCGTATTTAGACCTGAAAAAAGATATTTTTTCTTGTACCTAGATGTGAGATAAATAAAAACAATACCTGCTACTTTTAGATTTAACGATGGACTCAGATAGTTGAATTCTCTACATCTCCATGTATATTCGGTATAGAAAGAAGGTATTGTCCATTTAGCTGTAAATATATCTCCTTGTTGTGAACAGGAACAACGTGATGGATCACATATTGTAGCTGCTGAGGATATATTATAACACACATCTGATCCATCATTACTTAATTGAACAGCTTCAAATGTGACACCATTCTGTAAAAGTTGTTTTGACTGAGCCCCGCTAGGATTAAATACACATGTAAACGTAAACGGTCTCCCAGGTACAGCATACTGACTAGACCCATGTATTGTGATATAAATACCTGAATAAATATATTTAATAATACTTTGGTTATTGTTACAAGTTATAATAAAATATTCGACCCTCTAAAACATTTGGTTGAATTGTATATGTTTTTCCGTTTTCAATATCGCTCTCGATTTATAATAACAATAATAACAATAAGAGAAAAAAAATTATTATTGTTATTATTAAGATTGTGTAGGCTTTAATTGATTGATATTATTTGTAACAGAGCAGGAGGAAAATGCATAGAAAAAGCCGGGAATCACACCAAAAATCTAACTAATACTAGCGGGTATATCCGCCGACTAAGCCAACCGGCCTCCTATTAAGCCCTGTCCGCTTCACATATATGTCTTGTAACAGACAAGGAGAAAAGGCAGAGGCCTAACCAGAACTCGAACCCCGGAACGTTCCAATACTACAGGAAAGTTTTACTGACTAGGATACACGGCATTCTATGATGCCTATCCCAACTTTTTTCTTAAATCTCACACAGGACGGAATGTCATCTATAAGCCATCTATAAGCCATGCTTATAGGAGCTTACAGATTGGCTTATAGGAGCTTATAGGTTGATTATAGGGAGCTTATAGCACGTCTGTCTATAAGCCTCCTATAAGCCACATATAAGCATGGCTTATTGGCATTCAAAATATAAGCCATCTATAAACCATGCTTATAGATGACTTATAGGTGGATATATATATATATTTTTAAATAGTACAGTTTTAAAATGGACTTAATAGACAGGTGGATTTAAAAAAGAGGGTAATCTTTTTGAGTGAGAAAAATTATATTGTTAATATCGAAAAAAGAACGAAAAGTATGTAGTTCCTATTAAATACATATCTGATATATATTTATAAATTATTTTCAGTGTATTTTCATCTTTATGCATTTAGTAAATTTCTTAATGACTTTCTAGCCATACGCTATCTATACGCCATCTTTAAGTAATAACACAAAGTTTAAAAAAAGGTTGTTTTGTATAAACTTTGTAATTTACACGTTTCATAGTGTTTCTAGAAAAAATAATTGCATTTATACGTAACTGGAAATTCATTTTTTTTTGCTAACTTAAAGTAATCGGTATCAGCCTTTGATCTACCAACTATGAAGTGTACCCCGTGCTATGAAAATACATTTTATTAAGATGCCACTTCCGCATGTGTTTATTTTTAAAAATTCTCTTTTATTTCAGATATCTATATAGCTAAATACTGATCATTCCGGATATCCGGACATTTCAAGTAAAGGAGTCGTTAGCCTCCTTAGATACTGTAAACACAAATTGCTTAATAGCAAAGTAAATAGTACGAATGCAATATCATTTATTAAATGTAGTGTGCTTTTTAGTTTTAATTAAAATTGTAGTCATTACTAATTAAAATTTGATTATTTGACTGAAATGAATGAAAAAATTATTCATATAATAAAAGACATGTCTGTCTGTCAGTGTACAAATTTTTTGAACTTTTTCCAGTATTAATGGCACTAGAAATGTGAGGGAATTTAAGTTTATTAAAGAATTTCAGTGATTCAATAACAATATTGTTAAATAAGAACATCTAGATTTAAATCAATTTAAATTTAAGCAAAAGTAATTTTATTCCGTCAGCAAGTTGGGTCGGTTCTAGGATTAATCGTTTAAAGTCAATCTGGTGTTAGTTTGATATTTTTATATTGTACAACAGTTCTTCCCACATTTTGTCAACATCCCAAAATAAAAATTACATATTACATTGACAAGTTTATCACTGTATTGATACCTGTCAATCAATTTAACAAATTGCATAGCAAGATCCTAATGATTACAGGTGATGGAATGTGTCTAATAAACAGGATGTTCACCGACTTAGATTATTGATAATCTTTTAAATACTCGCATGTTAGAATATTTTGTAAATTCAGTGTACAGAAAATGTCAATTTGGATGAAATGTTATAATTTTATTTCAAATAATAAACTGAATGACACGAGAATTACAATACAATAAGACTTAGTACTATTAAATGTAAAAAATTATAATTATTATTATTTTATTATTAGTATAATAATAATAATAATAATAATAATAATAATAATAATAATAATAACAATAATAATAATGATAATAACAATTATAATAATGATATTATTATTATTGTTAATGCCATGTGAGACATATATCGAATGTTGTGAAGATCATAAAAAGTAAGGAAATGTTCATATTATTAGTTACACAAATATTTTAAATTCGATTGCCATTTTATTTATTTATTTATTTATTTTATTTTTTAACTTAATTATTTATTCAATTATTTATTTATTTTATTTATTTATCTATTAAACAAATAAAAGTATTATTTATCTATTTACATTTTATTTTTTTATTTATTTATTTTTTACTTAATTATTTATTCAATTATTTATTTATTTTAGTTATTTATCTATTAGTAGTCCATTAAGTAAAACGTTTTACCTCCTTTTAATTCACTGGTCATATCTGAAAGTATATTTTGAAATCAGACACTAAATCAAGGATGAGGTATAATGTATTGAAAATTGTTGATATAATTGTTAAGGTATCATATATCTGATTTTTAGATTTGTATTTATTTTATGTAAAATTGACATTATCTCCAAATATATTTTAATATTAAATATTTTTTGGCAATTACCCGTATTTATATGGTCACAATATTCTTAAGTTCCACAATAAAGCATACTCTTTCTCTCTCTCTCTCTCTCACACACACACACACACACACACACACACACACACACACACACACACACACACACACACACACACATTCTGAATTGAACTGATTTACAATTATTTATTAAAAAATTGTCACTTGCTATTTCTTTAGTTGTAAACAAGTATTTTCCTCAGTATCATATGTATGAAGATGTCATTAACATCCGATAAACAACAAACTTGATCATTACTGTTAACAAATAAATGCCCGGTACAACCTAGTCGTGGTAAAGATTAGACACATATTATTGATGCGGTTAAAAAATAGACTTAAACTACAATGTGTATAGTAGTATTGTGATAAATTTATAAAACAGGTAATTAAATATAATTTTCCATGTTAAGAAATATTAAAATTAATTAAATTACATTTTATTAGAGAGAGAGAGAGAGAGAGAGAGAGAGAGAGAGAGAGAGAGAGAGAGAGAGAGAGAGAGAGAGAGATGAGTTAAGATGAACAGTTTTGATTGGTGGATTGAAATAGAGGCTAATTTATGGACCAATCACATCCTTTGGATTTGTTCAAAATCAGTATCATCAACAAGAAGAAAGTAACATCTTCAGGACAAACAGATTTGCAAAATGTTGTAAGTTTCTTTTTTTATATTATGGATTATACTATTATAAGAAAATAAGCATCTTTAACTGTACATATTATATCATTAATCAATAATATTTTCACATTTTACAGTCTGTATAATTTTTTATACATCTTAATAAAAATGTATCATCTAGAAGAAATTGGTAACCATCTTGGATTTTGATTTAATTTTTATGCTGACGTCTTTGTCTTTGAAATATGGCTCTTACTTTAAGAAATTTGTCTTTGTTATTGTGAAAAGCTACACATACATTAAAGATTAAATCAGATTTGTATTACATTTTGTTCATCTTAAAATTCTCTTTATACAATATTCTATGGTTTCACAGGGGTCCCTAGAATTTCAGGTTTTTATGTGAGCTTTTAAAAATTAATAAATTGATAAATAAATAAATAGAACTAATAAAACAAACATACCAGTCCTTGTCCATATCACAATCCCCAAAAAACAAAGTAAAAACTTTGCAAACTGGCAAAATATGTGATACACGTGAACTTCCATCAAGGAAGTGAGGCCGGGTGATCCGGAAGGGTAAGCACCTCCTGTTTAGCTAGCTACACCCGTCACGTGCAAGTCAATTTTGAGAATGAAAGGAACAAAGAACTATGGTAAGTCAAATATATCCAGTATAAGTTGGGATACAGTGACTACATACTTATCAACAATATTGTGATGACGGCCATAAAACTTTTTAAGGGCCCTGATTAGCCTAGGCTTGCAATATCCTTGTGTCAACAATTTAATTGTAAGTAATTTGCTTCGTTGCAGAAAGTTCCCATAGTGGGAACAAGCTCTACCGTACCGTATTAACTGTGAAACATATACACCATACGCAGGAGAAGCAAGGATATTACTGCAAAGAAACGGAAAGTTGACAATAGAAAAATTGAAGTCATCACGTTTGTCGTATAGCTTTAGATGTAACCTTTCATGGGTGTCATAATTGAGGTATAAGTCCAAATATGAAGCAGAACATGGAGAATCTGTCGTGTCTTTTATTTCAAGCTCACTTGGATAGATGACATTCACATATTCTCCAAATTTGTGATTATTTAGAGAAAGAACGTCATCTATATATCTGTATGTGTAGTTGAATGATTTAGCGACAGTCTTTTTTCCAGATTTGACAAGGTTCTGTAAAAATTCTGATTCATATGAATAAAGAAACAAATCAGCAAGCAAAGGTGCACAGTTTGTGCCCATTGGTATACCGATTGTTTGTTGAAAGATAATATTGCCAAACACAACAAATATGTTGTCTGTCAAAAACTCTAACATTTTGTTGATGGTATCTTCAGTATATTTTTGTTTGCAGTCTGTATGGAGTTTTACAAAATAACCAGAATCCCTGTTGAGCACTAGATATTTTTATCTTGGTTTACCGTTTTTGTAAAAGAATGAAAAGTGAATGATTTGTTTTAGACGTTCTTTCAATTTAGCATGAGGGATAGTGGTGTAAAGGGTAGAAAAATCAAAAGTTTTTATACTTTTTACCGCAGATAGAGTATTAGAGACAAAATGGTCAAGTAGTTCTTTAGAATTTTTGATAATCCACATTTGGTTGATGCCAGATGTAGAATAGACTTTATCTGAATAAGTCTGAAGGCCATCTTTGACAACTGTCAAAATTTGTGTTAGAATTACTGATAATGATTTAGTAGTACATTTAGAGGAACCTGCTATATATCTTTCCTTGTATGGATTTTTGTGAAGTTTTGGAATCCAATACAAGTAAGGCAGGTCAAGTTCTTCCTGTTTTAAATTGATACCGAAAGACTCAAGGACTCCCCTATGATTGGAAAGAACTTCATCTTTTGTAAAATTAGTTTTGGTATAAGTAGGATTCTCCGATATACTATCTAAACCAAGCTCCTTAATAAGACATTCAACATAGAATTTCTTACAAACGAAAATAATGTTATTAGAAGCTTTATCAGCAGGGACAACAACATACCTGTTATGTATATCAGTAAGGACTGCAGAAACCTCAGGGTCCCTGAGCACTAAAGAAGGTTTAATACCCATAGACCCATTAAGTTTTGCTATCCTTGACTTGACAAAATTTCTAATTGTCCTTATCCAGTCGGATAAAGTATCAAGTTCTACGTCTTCTAATTTAGCCCAACCTCTAGCATACTCTTCAACAGAATCCATAATAATTTTGAAATTCTGTCCCCAAGTAAAAGGTTGAGCCTCCCTGTATTTAGGGCCTTTTGAAAGAAGACATCTTAATTTAGTATTCTCAATAATATTGAGATCACCTGTTACTACATGCCCAGCTGGTTTATAAATATATGGGGACGCTGAGCAAGAGCAGGTAGGTGGAGTAAAGTTATGAAAGTTTAGGCACTGCAAAGTATGTTTATAGTTGAAAATTTTGGATGCAATAGGTTTTTTGTAGGAGTAGGAAATTAGAGGTGGCGAGTTATATT
The DNA here is from genome assembly GCA_029721355.1 of Tegillarca granosa. Taxonomy (NCBI): domain Eukaryota; kingdom Metazoa; phylum Mollusca; class Bivalvia; order Arcoida; family Arcidae; genus Tegillarca; species Tegillarca granosa. Next base: position 186,741 of record JARBDR010000898.1, on the reverse strand, counting down.
TGAAATAAGTAGGGACTTTAGATTGTACTACTTTGTTAAGTAGTATATTAGAAATATTAATGGCATCTATGCCTTTGTTTGCATAATGTAATTTAAGAAATTGGCGACGGTTGTCGTCCTGTATATTGTGTTCCTGAGCGGGTTTAAATAACCTTTTAAATGCAATATCCATGATGATAGCGTTAAGTTTAAACGCTGGTGTATTAAAATCTGTAGTAGTTTTGTATATGCATTAAAACTAACTAAATAAATAAATAATATTAAATAAAAGGCTAATGCCTTTTATTTAATAATTAATTATCGCTTGTTGTGTAGGATACAATTCATCTATCTATCTATCTATCTATCTATCTATCTATCTATCTATCAAGAACATGTTCTAAGTTTTTTTATTTTACGTCACACTAACATGGTAATAAAGGTTATTATAGAAATAATGAAATTGTGGAGAAATAAATAATGATATAATTATGATGAAAGAAACCACAATGATAATGAGTAAGAAAACAACATTCCAACTAAAATCAGAAGAAAAAAAATTAATAATAATAATAATAATATTATTATTATTATTATTATGAATGATAATAATAATAAAACATGGGATATTCGCTGGTTTTCTTGCGAATTACATGGTATAAAATCAGTGTTTTGTTCAAGAGGTATACATGCATATGATTTTATCAGGGGCGGGGTATTTCTCTCATAGGGATGGAGTTGACTAATTTTATTTATTGTAAATTATTGTATCTCCCATGGGAAGTCAGCAAAACTAAACTCCAGCATACAGAAAATATTTTTAGGGATTTTGTCCAAATTTGCCGTGTCACTTCTTTAATAAAAGCATGACAGATACAAAAGAATTTTAGTTATTTCGGCACCAAGTCAATTTGACACCTAGTCATTTCGGCACCTGACAAGTTATTTCGGTCCTGAGTCAATTTGGCGCTGGCAATAGGTCATTTCGGCAACTCTTCCGAAAAATTGGCTAAGACCACAGGGACTCGTAATTAACAACAACCACAAAAAGTAAAATAAAATAAAACTACTATCTAGGTAGCACAAAAAGAGGCAAGAAGATGCACTCGGTCGTATCTTTATTTCGCAAACTTAATTTTTCCTTTATTACCATTTTAAACTCATTTTTCTCAACGCAAAACTTATTTTTCTTCCGTTTTGTGACCAAAATATTTCTGAGCTACTGATTTATTCGTTGAGGTCTTAGATGAACAGAAAGTATCAACAGAAAGTATTAAAAGTAGCACTGGTCTTAGTCGGAATTTGCTTCTCGGAATCTGATTCACACACACACACACATACACACACGCACACACACAAACACACACACACACTTTCTTTCTCTCTCTCATAACACAAGGTGTTCAACTATTCTAATTTTTGACCCACCTTGGTTCAGTCGTTTTTTTTTTCTATTTATTAGTGGGCAATGAAAATCATTAACAAATATCTCTCACACCTTCATTCATTGCTCCACAAAATGGTTCATATCGGAACTGCCGCCGCTGTCTCAACTATATAACAAAAGTTAACAGGAGACAGTTCTAAAATCTTTATCTCCGACATTAACAACAACACATGTCGGGAAAATCAAACACATCAAACACAATCCACTCACTAACTCCTGTTTGTGATTCAATATATGCTTCTGTTAAGTTTAATCCACTAAATGCAAACTTTAGTCTTAGTTTATATTCATTTTTCATTGTTTTTAGACTAAAAAGAACTGGTGATTTATAAAGGACGAAAAAGAAGTGAAGCTGACTGGGTGAAAGAGAAAGCAGTGAAGATGATAAAAAATGTAGACATTGTGTCATCGGAGTAAAATTTGCAGAAAAAGAAGAATGGAAAGCAATTTAGTATGAAAAGTTAACGACTTCAGAAATAACCGTGCAAATATTATGTTATAGTCATAACCAAGGATTCAACACAAGAGAATCCATGATTCCAGTAGTATCTTATTACATAATTTGAATGACTGTTTGATAGTGACAACTGAAATATTAATTTGAGTGCCTAGGACACAAATCTAGAAATTTAGAACAAAGTCAATTTTACCTTAAATATTGTATATTCAGCAAAGTTTAACCGTACACCTGAGATTTATGCCAAAGTGTAATTTCTTTGATTTATGTGCAAATTTTTAACTTTAGACTGAGATTGTTAACAAATATTTTAAGTAAATAAAGTTTCATTACCTTTCTATATTAAAAGCTTGTCTTTGAAAATATTTGAGCTTACCGAATATGTTCAAATTTATCGAATCGTAAAATAATATATATCAGTATTTTTCTTAATTGAAGGTGGTGTGAAAATCACATGATGGTACAAAAGAAAATCCTTAATGATAAAAGGTTGCTAAATAGAAAATGTACTGTTCGGATCATAGAGGAAGCTGATAAAACATACAATAATGTAAGATTGTGTAAAGATAGGAAACGTCATTATACTGGTATAAGAAAGGCATATGACATGATTTTTCTGATATAATAAATGCATGAAGAGCATGGTTAAAATCTGCTGAGCTCTATAATACTGATAGATTAATTAAAGAGTTAGATTTGGATTTTTATATAATATCGGAACTTTGATTCATAAATTCATAACACTGAGCAGTTAAAGACAAGCTATAAGTTTTTACATATCTTCCTAAAGTATCATTTTTGTGCTTACATGATTGGTTTTTTGTATATTTGTATTTCGCATTATATAAACAAAAGTGGTCTAAAGCGAGCGTTTACGAATCAGTGTCTCTAACCGCCTGGATTCGAATCCCACTCTGGACAAATCCTAGTGTGAGGAAGTTGGTCAGTTCACTTGCCGAAAGTCGGTGGTTTTCTCCCGGCACTCCGGTTTCCTCCACCATCCCAGAACTGACCATCTCGAAAAAATGGAAATAATCTTGGATTGGGCATAAAACACTATTACTCTTTCCACTCCACTCTGTCATTTAAACCATTCACAGAAAACATTTACAGTAATAATCCATACTCTATGTGAGTATACATCAAAAGATGCTCCGTCAGCATTTAAGTGTTTAGTTCTAAACATTGATGATCTAAGTCAAATATGAAGTGGCTGTTAGATTGATAATTATCTTATTTAATACTACTAAAACAATAATTTCCATAGAAATTTCACTGAAAGCGAAAAATTTTTAAAATATACTCGGTGCATTTAATGCACGTGTATGATTTTTAAAAAATCGTTACGTTAGGTTTTAAAGGCTTATAGATGGCTTATAGGATGTGTTGTAAACCACTTCACCTTTTAAATTTAGGAATACTTATAGAGGGCTTATAGATGGCTTATAGATGGCTTATATTTTGAATGCCAATAAGCCATCTATAAGCCTGGCTTATAGATGGCTTATAGGTCATCTATAAGCAGCTTATAGATGGCTTATAGACTCCTATAAGCCAGCTATAAGCCACCTTTAATCCACCTATAAGCTGGCTTATAGACAGATTTTCGTCCTGTGTCAATTTAACTACTTTCATTCGAATCCACCAGTCTCTACACTGAAACTAACCTGAAGGTCGTCCACTTCTTAGGTCAGGGCGGGCTCAAAGAATTAAAAAAAGCTAGATACAGTAGTTAGTCGATTCCATAATGTAACAAAAATGCAGAATGCAGCATCCAAACTTGGACCTTATCAATTATATCAATGTGCGTTTTCGACTTAGCCACCTAGCCGCGTATCAATTTCCGGTCAGCCACACGTATAACAGGCGAACAGGTAGGGACGGAGATGATTGAGAGTTGACCAATGCTATTTTATTTCATTTGTTCAACATCATTGTAAAGTGTTCCAAAAATAGTACTGGTTAAACTGATAACCATATGAAATGGTGCTCATTCGTTTTATTTTCGGTGTTTAGGGAAAGAGCTACAGATTGAGTCGGTAGAAGTATCGTTCCAAATACTACCGCTCAGCATCTGTCAAGGACAGGCACATTCCCATTTCCAGACAGTCATGTCGGGTTAATTTTCTTTACCTTTATACTAAGAAGTGTCAGTTTCAACATTGTAATTACACTGCCTTCTTTGGTATTCTAAATTCCAACGCAAAAGGTTAGTCATTTTCTCCAAGTGCTCTAAATGATCCAAAATCCAAAAGTTGACTATCTTGATGTAAAAGAAGCTCAAAATACTTACTGCACTGTGCACTTATGCCACTAATACTAACATTTTCTTTATCGTCTATTATAAGTTTTTGTAATAAACTGTGACTTTTAACCTACACAGGACGTCACGTTTATCATCCTGACTCTGAGTGATCCAATATTGTAATTGTAAGGGCCCACGACGCTAATTATTGCTGAATTTCTAATTGTAGAAACACTTTATATGGGCTTACTGTCAGCTGATAAATCCTAGTCTGTATAAGCAGTTTATATACTACCGCTTGTCTTAATACTAAACAACACCAATAACATAAATAACTATATATATGTAATGTTTGATGAAATAATGATTGAAATTTTCCTTTTACGACTCGAAGGCTACACAAGTTTTGTGAAGACTACAGTTTGGAAATATACAAACAGAAGTTTGCTTACTACTGAAAATCAAATTCTCACACGTAAAAGTTTATGCACTTAAATACCTTTGGTTCAAGGATGTCAGTTACCGTACCAATAAAACATAGTTTGAAATCAAGTTTAAAATTAGAATTAAAAAAAAACAATTAGTGAGATTAAAATTTCTGAGCAATTAGAACTGAACTGAAGCTGATAAAAAAATCATACAGACATACTAGGTTATGTTTTTGACGTAAAATTGGCATGTTTAAGTATAAATCCTATGGTAATTGGTTTAAAAGGTTTTCTGTATAAGGGAAATGAAATAATTGTAATTTTTTAATATTTCCTTAATACTTAGAAGATCACTTTCGGTTTCTTTGTAACATTGTCAGTTACTTTGTTTTTTTAATGGTATGTTTGTGTATTATTCATATAAGATAACTTTCGATTTATTTTAATAATTTATTTGCCAGTGTATTGTCCTATATATATTTAGAAGGAATGAATAAATAGAACTTACATGTAAAAAAAATCTATACATTTATTTTTTTAACGGAATAAATATATTTCTTATGTCTATGGTGTCTTTGAAAAATGTTTTCGGTGCAAGCGGTTTAAAGCGTCATGTGCCCACGCGTCTATTAAAAAAAACTGTCGATGACATCATAGACAGAAAAATACAATTATAATAATTAAATTCAATTTATGCATGTAAGCAGGACGTACTTGTATCACTTGCCTATATTTCAATTAAACATGCAACACATCGAAGCGGTTGAACTAACGCTGAGCGTGACAAAACTTTTAAATATAAAAGACGCTGGCCTCAAGCTGAGGCAAGTATGTTTGGTTACAAATGCAATATCCGTGCTGTTATAACTACCAACAATACATCAACTTACAAAAGCAAAAAAATGAAGTAGTTCCAGCAGGTAGCCAACCGTTGATGTTCCTTTAAATGCCTGGGGACATTTCCCTGCCTCCAGCGTAACCTATCCACAAATGATATGGTACACCTGCAGGTTCTTAAACTCAGCTTCTGTCAACATGACTAAAATTTATGAATGTAGATCTTAAAAACTAATCCGACTTTAAACAACTTTTACTTTAAAAGAAGAAAACAAATGACATAGTTTTCGTCAATTGAACAAATATGGCGGTAGACGACAGCGGTTGCTAAGTGGTATGACGTATGGAAGATCATGGATATAGAAAATTTACAATCCTGGACTGTTTAAAATTTAATTATAAATTTAATAAAAGAAACCAGAACTAACAAGGTGTACTAGGTGGTACTGATTCTTCGGGTGCATACTGTAGTTATTCAATAAGAAACTATTATAAGTTTAATAAAATTACTAAATAAATAAATCTCAAGTTACGATGGGACATAAATGATACAATTTAAATATCTATGTAAAAATTTCAATAACTATACCTCCGTCATCAGGACCAAGTTACAGTCAGCTGATTACGTGATGTAATTCCTTTGATTGTCATTGTTTTAATAATTTTAGATTTGAAAGATTTGAAATAAGTTTTTAAAGTTAACTTTTTTTACAATGTTTTATTTATTTATTTATTATTATTTTTTAAAAGTACAAAGTATATCTGGAAAGTCGCAGACCATCAGGATAGCTCGAGTGATAAAACTTGTATCTCCGATTCAAGAAAAAAAGTAATGTATCTGATGGGGCTTGATAGATGACCGTAAAGCTCAGTCGGTAGGTGAAAAGTGGCCGCCCTTTAGGTTGGAATGTTGAGCCTTAACCTTAAATCTAAAATGATTGTAGGACATTATAAACTTTAAGCGCTTACCTACCTTTTATCGAACACCGATGTTAAACATGTCAGAAGGAGAAAACACACCATGAGAGAGAGAGAGAGAGAGAGAGAGAGAGAGAGAGAGAGAGAGAATAATATTACAAAATCAATCATTACCTACGGATTCTCCTATGAATATTAAAGTCAACAAAGTTATTGAAGTAATTTTAACAGCCATGTTTATATTCAATATATCGTACTTCCTGGTTGCTATTTACGTAAAAGTGTATACATATTAAAACATGTGATTTAAATAGGTAAGCGAACAATAAAAATTATCTTATTATGTTACACAACTATAATACGAAAGTCAATTCGTGCTATGTTAAAAGAATTTAAAAAAATCACATTTCAAGTTTCATGTTATTACGAGAAATAATTCACGTTATTACGAGAAAAATATTAAAGTTATTACGAAAACCATTCACGTTATTACATGAAACATTCTATGTGGTTACGAGAACCATTCACCATGTTACGAGAAAAAATTTATTTTATTACGAGAAAAATTCACGTTTTTACCAGATAGTTATTATGAGAGAGTTTTATGTAATTACATGGAAAATTCCTGTAATTATCAGAACAATTTATGTTGTAACGTTTGAATAACCATTCATGGAATTTGGAGAAAAACTTTGTTATTACGATAAAATTTATGTTATTTTGGGACAATTCGTGTTGTTACAAGAATCATTCTTGTAATTACGAGAAAAATTCAAGCTATTACGAGTAAATTTTATGTAATTACGAGTTTTATGTAATTACGAGTATATTTCATGTTATTACGAGTATATTTCATGTTATTACGAGTATATTTCATGTTTTTATGAGTATATTTCATGTTATTACGAGTATATTTCATGTTATTACGAGTATATTTCGTGTTATTACGAGAAAATTCCTGTTAGCATGGGGACATTTTATGTAATTACGAAAACAATTCATGTAATTAAAAGTAAATGTTATGTAATTACGAGAGCATTTTATGAAATTACGTAAAAAATTTACGGTAGTACGAAAACATGTTGCGAGTAAACAAGACTACAGTTTAGATATACCAAAGACTGTGTAAAAACAAAGGTACACTAAGTTGAGAAGACCAACGGTTTAATTTATTAGAATGTGGGATTGAACAGGCAATGCGACTATACTTTGTAAATATTCTTTCCGCTTATTGTTTAGAGTTCAACCTGTTTTTAAGACGCCACTTGTATAACAAGAGAAATGTTGCTGCTTATGGCAGGTAACCTTTAAATCCAGGTTGTTTTCCAGAAGATTTGCTTGAAGGAAAAACAACGGAATTTCATCATTAATCTAGAGAGAGAGATCAGGTTAAATTGAGTGATTAATCAGGCGAAGCCATCTATATATGACTATTAACAAATGTGAACTGTCTACTGCTATTTGCAATAGACGTTTGTGGTAACAAAAGAAGTGAAACCTTTCACTGTCAGACTTGATTGCAAGGTAATATTACAGAAAAGTAAATTATATTAATAAACTGCTTGATTTTTAGAAGCTTTAAAATAAGTTTTATTTAGATCTTTAAGACTTCCCAGAGACTTTGGTCACGTTTTTTACAATGGAATGGCGTCTGCAGCCAGGGTTTTGTTTACAAACAATGTTTTCCGATTTATTGAAATGAAAACGACTTATTTTTTTCAAAGTACAAGAAATGTAAAAGGAGATTGATTTTTTTATAACTACCCACTTAAAAACTGTTAAGTTAGCAACAAACTGTTATCATGGGAGCATTTTATTTGGTTGGCGACTTTTAAAATGCAAGGACACAATATCAAAGATTCAGATTATTCTTCACTTGGTTGTACAATATTAATATCAACTTGCAAGGCCAACCACGGAAAATTGCGAAAGTATCCGATTTGAAAAATGAAATAAAATATGTTTGCCTGTCTCTTTTGAAAGATAAAAATATTTTTATGTTGAGATAAAAAAATATTTTCGAGATTGATCTTTTAAACTAGTTGTTGCAAATTCGAACTCGTATTTAGTACTTTAAACCTCGGTACCATGTTGATTTTTTATCCGTAAAGTTTCAAAAGATCATAAAATGAAAATGTAATTGCATCATAAATGACGAACGGGTATACTGGGTTAAAAATTGAAAATACCACACGCCAACAAGCATACAATTAATCAACTACAAGAACAAAGTGTATGGTTATATATAATAAATTAACCACTCACTCTGAAGTATATTCAAGAATTCTGATTTACATATCGGGTGTTTAGGAAGCTCCAGTAGACATGAACATATGTGTGTATTTGACCTTTGTTGCTGCCTCTAGTAAGAACTGCAAAAGTAATTTCAACTTTGTCACTAGTCAAAATCTTAGAAAATTTTGAAGAGTTGATCTGTCAAGTTCGCGAATAAAACGCTTCAAATAGTTTGCAAAAGCAGATTCATTTTCGGATAAATTACCTTGAAACAATGAAATAAATATGGTTAATTCTGAGCGGACCGTTGGGGCAAGATGGATTGAAAAGTTTATTTGATAACCTCTTCAAATATGGATTTCTGTGTACACAGTGTACACCTTGTACACACTTGTTCAAATGAGTTCTCTGTGTGCTATTTCCTCAACAATTTTCTCCATTTCTTCTTGATTTGGGAACAATTTCACTTCATAATCGCCCGATATATATCAAGAAATTCTTCGTTATCAGCAGCTGTAAAATTCAATAATGCTTTTTGCAAAATGTCCGATTTTAATTGTGTTATATATATGGGAAATGCCACCTCAATATCACTACTCGTGAAACTAAAAAAGACATTTTTCAATGAAAACAAGGCATAATTAAATCGGGAAATATCCAACTACTTTCCAACCAAATACTATAATTCTTGCAACTGAAGTCTATTCCTGTCTTAAATAAGAAACTTTAAAGGTACATTGAGTGTAAAACGACTACCAGAATTCACATAATAGGTAACTCCTGGTAACTCCAACACTGTCTTCAGCTGGTTCTGGTTTACCATCTTTTCTTTGTCAAATGAATCCAAAATTTCTGTCTTATTGTCTCTTTTTCTGTCATCTAACTTTTTTCGAAAAAATAGATAGTCCGTGCCTATTTTGACACTGTCACTTTGTTTCTTTCTTTAAGGAACCTTCTTAATCTTATTATATCACCAAGGTGTGGTATAGACTTCTAAAGGTCTTCGTTGTTCATCAATTCTACAACATGTCTATCAAGCAGTAAAAGATATAGTATAGAATATAAGTATGAAACATATAGTATAGCATATAAGTTAGTTTTCCTAAAAAAAAATCTTTAAACCAAAATATTTATAGAACACACAGTTTTATTTTGTACCTACAACTACGGTAGCTCAGTTGGTAGAGTGCTCGTTTTGTAAGTGGCAGGTTGAGGGTTCGAAACCGGGTCGGGTTTGATCAAGACTTAAAAATTGGTACTGACTCTTCTTTCGCCAAAAACTCGGCATTTAGATACTAAAGTCACGTGGTCTTTTGGATGAGACCTTTGTAGTTGTCACGGCAGATACAGCACGTAAAAGAACTCTCTCTCCCTGATCATTGCTAGAAGCCCACTGAAAGGTCTTAACTTCTAACACTTCTCCTATAGCTGATGTCGTCTCGATATTTGTGAAACCCATTATAATAATCAATCGATTTTTAATTGACATTTTCTTAGGAAACTGTTCTCCTATCGTGTTATTCAGACAGGTAAAATGTCAAATCCGTTGAGTGAAAGATCCATTATAGATCTAATGCATTATAGGATTTTGTTTCCTGAACAAGAACTTATTTTCAAATTAACGATTTATTTTAATCAACACCATGGATTTTTAACTGTTTTAAACTGAAAAAATGAAACACACATAAATCATTGATTTGAAAGATCTCCATTGATAGTCATTATTTCCTTGGCTTAAGACACGTTTAAAATGTTTATCAAGTACTTTCTGTCATCGTTTTCATAAGTACTTGTGAACAAGTCCTTTTTACATTCGTAAATCGCGCCGTTTTTATCAAACGGCAACAATAAACAGCGCCACCTGAACACCTGAGTAAATTTGATTGGTTTGCCGGGGTCACCTGGATGTCCGGAATTATACTTTGTATAGTCCAGTTGCTGTGATTTTCACTGGTAGATGCTTTTTACACAAAATGGTATCTATAAAGTTTTAATAATAATAATAATAATATTATTATTATTATTATTATTATTATTATTATGTTTCATGTTTTTGGAATAAACAGTTTTATAACATCTTCCATACATTATTACATATCATAAATATAAATAAACTGTTATAATATAAACATTATTATCTATCCATATCAAATAATAAATTTATTAACTCTTGTGACTGTCTTATATAATTTGGTTTTTTAGGACTTAACATATATAAAGAAAACATGTCTAGATTTCTAAAGTCTTTGATTAATTGCAACGCAGTTGTCTTCCTAAGGAAACAGAAGTAAAACTATCTTTTAATAATAAAAAAACATTGATTGGTAATCTATTTATATGTGTTAATGTATATACCGTATCTTTTATATAAGTCATTTAAAAGACCATAAAAAACCGATCGAACATAGCTGCACTCACAAAACAAGTGGACCAAAGTTTTCCTTTTTTTCAAAACAAAAAATACATTATCCTGTTTCAGACACTTTACATTTGAACAGTCGATCATTTGTGGTTTATGGTTTATCTTGAACTGCAAGGACTGTAACATTGAGTCTCTGATTATTGTAAGAGTTAATTCATATATCTTATTCCAAACTGTTTAATGTTCAGTTTTTTTATGAAAAGATTCTTGTGTTCCGACGGGTTTCTCTTTAACTGACTTCAAGAACATATTGGAAAAAAATAGTGACTGTCTTTTTTAGGTGTTGTATATTGTCGTTTTTAATCATTTTGTCTAAAAAAACCTATTTTTAAAAATATTTTTTTATGATTAATTGCAGAGCCATATCTTTCGCTACATTCACTGTAGCTCAAAAAAAAACATGTTCATCAATAATATCATTATTGAGAAAAAATGCCACAATTTGCAATATTTCTGAAACATACCATTCCTTTTTTAATTTTAATATCAGGGTTATACCATAGGGTTTGGGAGAATATGTAACTTGGGGATGTTGTGAGGGACTGATTTAATTTTGACCATTTCTGATAAACATCTCTCCAAAACGTGTCTAATCCTAGAAAACATTCAAATAAACACATTTCCTTAATGAAAAGGATTTTATCACCTCCCAATTTTCTGAGCATATCAAACAAAAGACATTTCCAAGAAGAGTTATTTAACGGATTAATCAATTTTTGGATATTGGAAACCGAAGTCCGACATCAGCAAGATTATTGTACATAATTTTTCATTTTACCTTATTTATTTTTTCATCCCAGATAAATTTAAAAAAAAAGATGATTGTATTTCATCTGTTATGTCTTTTGGGAGATAAAGTTATTAATCAGTATTGGTAGAGCTATTGTTTTAACTACTCCTACTTTTCCCATAATAGACATGTCATAAGACCAGTTTTTCAGAACATTTTTGAAGGCAGTTTCTTTTTCAGTGTAATTATCAATATATTTGGAATTTACAGGTAATTGTTTTTTATTTCCAGGAATTTGAATAAACCATTATGAATGATTCCATTTTATATATTTTTAGTTTGTAGTTCCTCGCAACATCCCTTTCGCGCCCCAATCCATACCCCCTCTGTTTTATCAAAGTTTGCTCTCAGACCGGAACAGAGTTTTTATATTGTGATGACTTTAATCTAAGGGTCTTGTTTAATTCTTTAAGTAATTCAGTGGAAATAATAAATAGATACAGAGAAAGTGGGTTCCCCTGCCTGACACCCCAATGAAGTTCGATGAAGCTGGAAGAGTGATCATTGTATTATGTACAGCTTTTTGTATCAGTATAAAAAAGCTTGAAACCACTTGATGATAAAGTTGCAAAAACCAAACAATTTCAATGCTATTTCAATAAACGATCATTCAGTGGAATCAAAGGCTTTTTTAAAGTCCCGAAGTAGTGGCATGCCAGAGATATTATCATTCTCTAGGTGAATAAATGTATTTCAATTGCACTATAAATAGCCCTTATCATGTTTATGACAAATGGCTTAATGAACTTAATTTCAGGTCTTCCTGCACTTATTTAACTTAAACTGCCCATTTCATTTTCTTCGGTACACATGGAAGCTTTCTCCAAATATATTTTTCCAAGTGGCATCTTTTTATTAATGTTGTCCTGTTACGTGATTAAGTATTACAGTACTGAAAAGAGATTAAACTTGAGAAATAATCAAATATCACATTGCTACCTAAATCCCGCCTCCTTTCCGCTCATGCATATCTATGTAAACAGCCCTATATATAGTACATTAACCAAATGAAGATGCCAAAAGGTTGAGCGGAGCAATGACAGACACATCCTGGCGAGTCTAAACTATGATAGTAACCTGGATATTATGCATGAATACTCCATTTAGCCTATTAGACTTTCGATGGCCACAGGAAAATAACCTATTGGATTTCTCATGAATACACCTAAATTTTCTTTTTAAATGCTGCTTTACACTCTTTTAAGATTATTTCACTTATATAAAGGAAGTCACTTTAAATGATGGATGAAATCGGAGTACCCTTATAAAACCCCTGACCCATTGTGAAGTCTACTCAGATAAGGCATAAATCAGATTCAAACCCACAACCTCACTGCAGAGACCTCACGATCCATATAAAAATAACTTAAACCAGGCAATTAGGTCACTAAGCCACCATGGACCTTTCTTGAAAAGTTATCAAGAATATACATGTAACTTAATTACAATTTTCCTTCATAAAATCAATCAGGGTTCTGCAATAATATTCTCAGAGTGGTTAGATTTGAATGACAGTCTTTTAATGATTCGAAAATTTAGAAGTTCTAACATTTTGTAATGTAGGATAGAACAAGATCAGTTAACAGACACATACCCCAAAAACTTCGCCAGTAAAACATTAAGTATTAAACCTTGTGACTTTGACCCATAAATCTAAATTTGTTGTATAACGCATCATCACATTATGATGAACATTTGTGCTCATTGGGCCTATTTTAAATTACCTCAATAAATGTTGTAAATATGGAATGGACACGTTCTGTATGAATAAACAGACAAATAAACAAAAAATTTAACCCTTAAAAACAAGAGGCGCAATAGAGACTGAATAGTTTAACTGTTTCAATTTTTAGACAGCCATATCAGACACAGACACAATTTTAGTTTGCATTAACATGATCAAATTTGGTTAATATCTGTTCATCAATTTGGATCAATTTTAACAGACAAGATTTCAAAAAATAGGTTAAAATACAACTGTATTTGCAAAACATCTAAAAATTTGTTCAACAGAACATTTCTAGGAATAACCTTTTACATATGTTAGATATGTTACATCAGTCAGTTACTTCTTATAAGCATGTTTTTGTGAAAGATATAAGTGCTCAATTGAAGCCTCTGCGAGGACAAATTATTTCATGCGCAAAAAGTCTGCAAAAGGTGGCATTTCAGTTTTCTCCACAGAAAAAGTAGCTAGTCTGATATGAGTGAAATAAAATACCATAAAAACTAAAAATGATAGTAATGCAACCATGAAGTTTGTCTACATAGATAATTGTATCTTGGTCCAAATTTTCGTCAACGCTGGACGATAAACCTAATAGATCTATACAAATATTGCCCTAAAAGTACCGCGAAATCACATATTAAGGGCAGGAACCATCTTTATTGTGTTATGGACTTTCAAATATTTCATGGATCTTCAAAATCATCAAAGTACACAAAGCTAAACAATAAATGTCACTATGATCAACTCAAACACTTCCTTCCATTCCTTAACTGATGCTCATAATGTCCCAAAAATGACAACACCCCTTTTCAAATTCTTCAAAACCAAGCCAAACTTACATATACAGATATATACATAAAATATAATTATCACATTTTTCATCATTGTATTAAAATAAATATATGAAGCATTTTGTATACAAGGAATGTCTTTGATGCTGCAAGTACTTTTCACTCCTTACAAGTCTGTCTCGTCTTTAAACAATAAATCACCTGCACATTCCTGCAGAAAATTTCCTTTCTGAAATGACTTGTAAAATACTGTATCCTAAAATAATTAAGAATAAGACTTTTAGTGTTCCATGATTCATATGTAAGTTACCTACATGAGTCCAAACCTCTTTGATGACAAATCATTACATTGTACAAAATTTGTTAATAGATGGAATTTTAGTTTCCATTACCAAAAAGCTACCCCGATATGAGTAAAATAATCATAAATCGCAATAAAATACCTTAAAAGCTTAAATGGCAGTAATGCAATAAAACAAACATACAAGTCCTTGTCCAAACCACAATCTAAAAAATAAAGTAAAAACTTTGAAAGCTGGTAAAGTTAGTTTAACACGTGAACTTCAATCAAGGAAATGAAGACGGGGGCTCCGAAAGGGTAAGCACCGCCTGTCTAGCTAGCTACACCCGTCACGCGCATGTCAATTTTGAGAATGAAAGAAACAAACGACCATAGTAAGTCAAATATATCCTGTATAAGTTTGGATACAGTGACTACAGTGACTACATGCTTATCAACAATATTGTGATGACGGCCATAAAAATGTTTGCCTTGATTAGCCTATGCTTGCAATATTTATACGTCAACAATTTAATTGTAAGCAGTTTGCTTCGTTGTAGAAAGTCCCCATAGTGGGACCAAGCTCTACCATAACGTATTAACTGTGAAACATATACACCATACGCAGGAGAAGCAGGGATATTACTGCAAAGAAACGAAAAGTTGACAATAGAAAAATTGAAGTCATCACGTTTGTCGTATAGCTTCAGTTGCAACCTTTCGTGGGTGTCATAATTGAGGTATAAGTCTAAATATGAAGCTGTCATGTCCTTTACTTCAACCTCACTTGGATAGATGGCATTCACAAAATTCTCCAAATTTAGGATTATTTAGAGATAGAACAACATATATATATATCTGTATGTGTAGTTGAATGTGTAGTTGAATGATTTAGCGACAGTCTTTTCTCCAGAATTGACAAGGTTCTGTAAACATTCTCATTCATATGAATAAAGAAATAAATCAGCAAGCAATGGTTCACAGTTTCTGCCCATTGGTATACCGATTGTTTGTTGAAAAATTATATTGTCAAACACAATAAATATGTTGTCTATCAAAAACTCTAACATTTTGTTGATGGTATTTTCAATATGTTTTTGTTTACAGTCTGTATGATGTTTTAAAAAATAGCCAAAATACCTGTTGAGCACTAGATATATATATCTTGGTTTACCGTTTTTGTAAAAGAATGAAAAGTGAATGATTTGTTTTATATTTTCTTTCTATTTAGAATGAGGGGTAGTGGTGTAAAGGGTAGAAAAATCAAAAGTTTTAATACTTTTTACCGAAGATAGAGTATTACAAACCAGATGGTCAAGTAGTTCTTTAGAATTTTTGAGAATCCACATTTGGTAAATGCCAGATGTAGAATAGACTTTTTCTGAATAAGTCTGAAGGCCATCTTTGACGACTATCGAAATTTTTGTTGGAATTATTGATAACGATTTAGTACTTTATTTAGAGGAACCTGCTATATATCTTTCCTTGTATGAAACCATGGCATTTTGCTGCATAGATAAGTGTACCATCTATACTGAGGTGGACTACAACATATTTCATAATGATTAAAAATGGACTTATTTTTGTTTCATGATTCATATGCAAGTTATATACATGAAAAATACATAACACATGCAAACATTACATATTATATGCATGTAGTGTGAATTATGATTTATTGTGCATATACAGTAAAACTTTGTTTTATTGTCCTTCAATAACTTTGTCACCTTACTTATTGCCGCACCATTAAGAATTCACAAAATTAATGTTTTGCTTTATAAATACCCTTCAATATTTATCACCAAACCCCTTATAATGCCAAAATCTGACTGAACAAATTATAACAATGAAACAAGGTTTTACTGTATCTGAGTAACACTTCAAAGATTGGTTGTCTCTTCTTTATAGTTATATGTTATCACCTGTCTTTTTTCCATGTTCTGCCAGATATTATCCTAAAAAATCAATATCATGTCAAGATCTGGGATTTAGTTTCAGGCAATAGAAAACACTTTACAACAAGTTAAATGAGCACTTACTTGTCTTACCCTATTTCAAGGACGTCTCGATATAAGTGAAATATTCTTGACTGGAACGTTAAACACCATTACTCAACTCAACTCTATTTCAAGGATATGCCTGAATTAAGTGTCTGCTCAAAAGAGAGCAATGGTGAAACAACTAATACATGGCACCTGTCAGATGATTTATCTGAGTTCAAGTGATTTGAGATCATGTTTATACATTACAATTAGATATGATCTGATAATCTTATGTTCAATATCGTAAAGTTGTAGTCAACACTTATACTCAGTGAACAAATTATACGGAATAATACATGATGAAATCCATATCAAATGCCTTATCAGACCGTGCAAAGACACAAAGCGGTGTATACACTATTTGTTTAATCTTTATTAGATTTATAGTTTTAATGGTGTTTTCCGCCCTTTATTCAGACCCTCAAGTTGAAAAACAAAATTAATATGTGCAACTTTTGTATTTTTCGTAAATATTCATAATTTGCACATTCAACCGATGGTTATACTCCAAAAGGATGGGGTAATGTTGTTTCGAAATGTGTGCGCGCGTATGTCTTTGGAAGTACATATGTATATGTATACATATATTGTTTGTGGACGTGTGTGTATATAATAGGTTCGGATAACAAAACTTGATTTATTGTCAAATAGTCAAATAGTCTTGAGTTGAGTTAATTAATTTCGTTTTACGCCCCAATCAAGATTCTTTGACTTATTTTTAGGCGGTTAAGTTCAGGGATGGCGTAGGAAACTGTAGTTCCCGGAGAAAACCACCGTTCTTTGGCAAGCAAACTGACAAACTTTCTTACACTAGGATCTGTCCAGAGTGGGATTTGAACCCACGTGGTGAGAGGCAATTTTATCCATAAGCGCTTTTCAGAACACTCGGTCAGCGAGGCTCCTACAAATAGCATTGACCTAAACATTGTTTCTGCTCTAACAATAATTAATCTGA
Source organism: Tegillarca granosa (assembly GCA_029721355.1). Taxonomy (NCBI): domain Eukaryota; kingdom Metazoa; phylum Mollusca; class Bivalvia; order Arcoida; family Arcidae; genus Tegillarca; species Tegillarca granosa. The sequence continues at coordinate 169,183 of JARBDR010000898.1, read as the reverse complement.
CATCAATATAAAAATCTATTTCAACGATTTATTAACAATGAACACAAAATACAGTTGAATCTTATTATCTCGAACACGGATATCTGGAACTATCGAATAAGTCAAACTTTTTGAAAAAATCCGGAAAGAGTTGTTTTTTATTAAACCAAAATGAGTATTATGAAATGCTTATTTTGAACTCGGATATCTCGAATTTCCTGAATAACGAACATTTTTTTCGCCCTTGAATGAAAATCCTATAAAAAATACATTTGTTAACTCGAACAAAAAATTTAAGAAAGTTAGATTTGTTAAATCAAACAGACTTTTTGGCTATTAAATCAATGCAATCATTAGTATTAAATTACACTGACCTCCCAATTTCCCTATTAGACGTTGCATAAACAAATAAACCATCAAGAAGATTAGCGGGTGTTTTAATTACTGCCAATTACTACATCGTGGTTTGTAATGTATTAATCAAAACAACCGGAAGCTTCGGGTTATTAAAGTACACAAAGCGAAACCGCTATGGGGACCAAAGCGGAATCCACTGTTTGTCTATAAAATACAATACAATCATTTATTGACAAATTGAAGTAAATAAAGAAAATCTTAAATTACAAAATGCATATCACATATAATAAAAGTTAAACCGGAAGTGACTTCTGATATACGTATACGAGTTTTTTCCCTTTCTATGCCGTTTTTAAAATTGTTTATCTCAAACTCCGGATAAGTCGACTTTTTGCATTTCCCAAACGAGATCTCCTTTAGCTCAGTTCGTAGTGGTGGAGTGTTGTGTCAGTGGTCGTATTTCCGATCCCCAAATTGGCATTTGATACTATAAGGACAATAGTGTTCTCAGGTTACTCATGATTCCATTTTGAAGAAAGTTACTTCCTATGCACTTCGTCACAACTGTATTTTCATTAATGCTTATTTAAAAGAGGCTGCAAAAGCTTACAGTTCAACAGTAAACCTTCTGAGTCCAAATCTAAAATAACGTAGCTAATAAATCGCCTTTTCAAAGTTTAACCTGAACAAGTCACTAAAGTGGTCGGATAAAATCTGCATTATGTATAATATCGTTAATTGTACATATCAACGCTATGAGCTTCATTATTTAAAGTTCTAGTTTCAAAGTTTCTAGTATAAGTGAAAAGTTATAGAATCAAACATAAAAGGAAAACACAGAAAATCAAAACTTCTTCTGGTGATTATCGTCGATACTATCAACAACCTATCTCTTTTAATGCAAAATTATGAGAGGAAAAAACATTAAAGACAAACAAACAAACAAAAAGAAAAAATAATAGGTTTTATAGATTTTCAACGTTAAAAGCCTCACTCAAAATGCCATGTGTTGACTTCAAGCATAGCTTTAGTTCACGTTGAACTGCAATTCCTGTGGTCAACAAGGAATAAAACTCTATTAACAAGGGGTTCCCAAGAGCCTGAATCGCTGAGGCTGGATAACCAAAACAAAGTAAAGCCCTGTTCAGATAATTTTAAAAATGAATTTCATTACATTACATACTTGTCAAGAACATCAACAGGAACATATCGGCGTAGAATGGTAGTATGGTTTCAATTCATTCAGTGGTTTTTGAAAGGAAGTTTTTTTCTAAAATTTAGCATATCAAAAACAAGAATTTGTAATGTCGACTTTTTTGTTGATGAAACAGCACCAAAGTTACAACGAGGAAAGAACTATTAGAGAAACATTTTTGACAAATTCGGTTTAGTAGTTTTCAAGAAAAAAATGAAAGTGTGAAAAGTTTAAATCAGACAAAACGGATAATTTTTGAACTTTATATTCATTAATATCCATATGCAATTCAGCAAAATCGTCTGCCTTTTCAATTTTGAAATTTATTTAAAACTAAGTTATGTTCCTCATGCAAAGCATTCCTGTGCTTGATTTGCATTTATATAATTTTGGAAATTTATATTTATTAATTTTCATCTGTTTTTATGGTTTTTATCTATCAAACTTTTAGGTCTGAGTGTCACTGATGAGGAATAAATTTCCAACATCTTGCAGGTAAAAATTTAATTGGTATTTGTTTTTAATATGCATGCTTGTATAGAAATCACAGTTGATAATCAGGCGCATTGAAATAGATAAAGAATAGCGCTGAAAATATTATTAAATATTTGCTTTTTAGTTCCATTATCCTTCTGCGTTGGTTTTTATCTACCTTTAGTATACAATATTGGACACAAAAAGATTTTCTTTTCAATTGCTTTCAAAACTATTTTAGTGAATCTGAAAAAACGTGTGAAAACATTGACAGTTCAGATTATCTGATTATCTAATTTAAAATGATGACATAGTTATCAGGAATTAATCAAGGGCCTATTTGAAGAAAACTTCCAGCTCAATTCCCATTTGAAAGAAAATAAAACACTGCAGAGGTAAGTTTTCAGAGTGCTCACTTGCTTATAAGTTTGAACCCAGACTGTGTCTGTAAGACTTGGAAGTGCCAGTAACTGTTCTTTCACCAAACATTCGACATTATGAAATAAAAAGTCACAATCAGTTCGAATGCGAACTCAAAATATATAAAGGCCAATGTCATGGTAGGCATGAGACAATTAATAACGCTATTATATAATGCCATTAGCGAAGTGCACAGCCAAATTTGGCACCTTCATCTATAGCTGGTACTGTCTTGATATAATTAAAATATTATATTTAAACGTTAAACACCATTACCTCTACTTGAAATGATCTAAATTTCCCATAGTTGTCTGAAAAAATTCCCAATAATGAAATTATATTTTATAATGCCAATTGTTTTAAAACAAAACAGCAAATTTTAACAAAAAAGTAAAAAAAATCTACAAAATCAATCAAATCTTATTGATAAACATAGATGCACAAACTCTTAAACATAATTCTCAGTTTTATTATATTTATAGAGAGCGCAGCGATGCTGGCACTAAATGTACAAGCTCGCGAAGCAAGCTCTTTAGATATTGTGTACGGAGACCAGTTGAAAATGAGTAATCCTTCAAGTTTTGTTTTTTGGTACCAGTAAATTACGTCACTTACGAGGTCATGGGAAAAAAAACGGAAGTGATTTTTTTTTCAAAGTCGCTGATTTGAAATAACTTACAAAATTTACAAAAGTATTAACGACAACATAATTGTCCATAAAAATAACTTACAATGTCGACTTGTTTATGACAATGTTACGGAAACAAGCCAGTGTCAATCTTATTGTTAAAAGAACTTTGCAGATACCTAATATGACGTCATGGATGATAATGGTCAAAGGTTTAAAATCGGACCGACATGATTTCTTCAGAACAGTGGACGATAAATCTGCTAATGGTCGTGTTTCAAAACTGTTCAGAGATGACAAAAATACTTAGAAACCCAAATGAACACTTAAAACATATAATCTACCACATCAGCTCCAACGTTTGCACAAGATAATATATGACGTTGCCATATAAAATGGCTGACGTAATGAGCAGTTTATCATCAATCACTGTTACTGTATTGAGATTAATCAATGTTTCTGATGTGTAAATCTACTGGGTCTAAGATAATCCCGAAAATGTAATGTATAAATATTAGAAAGAGATTGAATTTAATGATTGATTAACCTGAACAAATCGTTATTAGACATCCAAATAGTATTTCATGCTTAGGTCATGCTCCAGTAAGATTGTTTTGATTATGGCGGGAATGTGACGTCATCATTACATCAGTGTCAAATTGCATAAATCAAGTGAGAAAATTTTTCGTGAGATTTGGGGTTGTTGAATAATAATTATATTTTATTTAATTTTTGTTTCTACTTAAGAATTATGTACTGAAATATCTCATTTATTACCAAAAATAGAATAAAGCATAATCATGATATAGCATAATGGCTGTATGCCTCACTTTCTCATACATATTAGAGAACATGTAACTATGATAATAAATTAGGGAAAAAAATCAAGTTAGCAATATGGCTTACTGCGATTAACACGGAATAAAATCTTTTCCCCAATTTTTTTGGAAAATTAAAAAACGCGCTTAGATATCAAAATATTATTCTTTGTCGTTCAACTATGCATTGAAACTTAAAATTGATTTTCAAAAACAATATGGTTTTAAAAATATATAACAAATACCTGCTAAATTGTAAGGTGCCAGAAGTGCACATTTCGGAAATCCATTCCTCATCAGTGACACTAAGACTGAAAAGTTTGTTAGATAAAAATCATAAGCCAAACAGTTGAAAATTAATGAATCTAAAGTTTCAAAATTATATGAATCCACATCCAGCTACGGAATGCTTTCCTGAGAGAAAAGACCTTAGTTTTAATTAAATTTAAAAAATTAAGACGGCTGAAGATTTTCCTATATGGTATATTTTCTGACAGCACAAAGTACTGCCTACTGAGTTATGGATACCCTCGGGGAGTTTTTCTCCACCAGCAGCGGTACCGGCTCAGGGCTAGTAAACATATAACAAATACCTGCTAAATTTTGATGCGCCAGATGTGCACATTTCGGAAATTCATTCCAATTCTGTGACACTTAGACGGAAATATTTGATAAATAAAAATCCTAAGCCAAACAGTTGAAAATTAATTCAAATTTTCTTGTCATATCTGGAGAAAAGACTGTCGCTAAATCATTCAACTACACATACAGATATATAGATGACGTTCTATCTCAATAATAATCCAAAATTTGGAGAATATGTGAATGCCATCTATCCAAGTGAGCTTGAAATGAAAACACGACAGATTACCCATGTTCTGCTTCATATTTGGACTTATACCTCAATTATGACACCCATGAAAGGTTACATCTAAAGCTATACGACAAACGTAATGACTTCAATTTGTCTACTGTCAACTTTCCGTTTCCTTGCAGTAATATCCCTGCATCTCTTGCGTATGATGTACATGTTTCCCAGTTGATACGTTATGGTAGAGCTTGTTCCCACAATGGGGACTTTCTACAACGAAGCAAACTGCTTATAATCAAATTGTTGACGCAAGAATATTGCAAGCCTAGGCTAATCAAGGCCCTAAAAAATTTTATGGCCGTCATCACAATATTGTTGATAAGTACGTAGTCACTGTGTCCAAACTTATACTGCATATATTTGACTTACCATAGTTCTTTGTGCCTTTCATTCTCAAAATTGACTTGCACGTGACGGGTGTAGCTAGCTAGTCAGGAGGTGCTTACCCTTCCGGAGCACCCGGCCTCACTTCCTTGATGGAAGTTCACGTGTGTAACTAATTATGCCAGTTTTTAACTTTGTTTTTTTGGATTATGGTTTGGACAAGGACTGGTATGTTTGTTTTATTTCCAAAATTATATGAATCCAAATCCAGCTAAGGAATGCATTGCATGAGGGAACAGATCTTAGTTTTAAATAAATTTTGCTAAATGGATTTATTTTCTGACAGCACAAAGTATTGCCTACTGAGTTAGGGATATCCTCGGGGAGTTTTACTGTTTATTTGCAAAAGATTACAAGATACGAGGTATTTAAACATTCGCTTAGTGATTTGATGATATTGTAACAGTATCCAATGGCATGATTGATCATTAAATTGAATTCTTGCAACCTGTTACCCAAGCATGTGATTTATCTGTTCCATGTTTTCAGCAATTTTCACTAAACCCAATCAGGTGTATAATGTTGTTCAGATTTGTATTAAATATTCGACAAGGGAGCAGCGATTGTTTCAGTTCTTCAAAGAAACACAGACCACCATGTTTTTTCTTTCCGTTGTGTTAACAGGATTGACAGACAATTGTCTCGCTTATAATACACTATGCCTCTTTTGTATGAGACATCCTTTATATCATAAAATCACATATTTTGGTCTTTTACCATAGAACAGGTCGTTTGCTAAAGACGAAACCACTGAGAGTGTCACAAAGAATACATAAAATCCGGGGTGAATATTGAAGCACCATCCATCAATAAGCAGCCATAGTTGCAACCCCCACCTAGCGAAAACCTACTTGATGGATAGAGAAAAACATATCAGAAATGTCTATGATAGAAGAAAACCATCCCAGTTTAATTTTCCCCAAGGACTTTTCGCAAGAGGAGCGATTTATCATCAGACACTGCTAAGTACCTAAGGACCATTATAAATATGCTTCGAATAAATATAAACATTCTCTATCTGTAATATCCATTTTTATTATAACAGGATTTATTCATTTTGATTTCTTTGGATTTCTTATCTTTATGAAACTGTCAGTTGCTAAGTACGCCAATTTGTAGATTACAGTTCCTCTCATGACTACGCTAGGATTGTATCTTACCAGTGCATAAGTTCTGTTGTGTGAGAATTCTACATGAAATTGTCAGTCAAATCTACTTGATCGGGGATTTCAATAAGCTAAATATATCTACATTCCGACTTTGTCTTTTATTAGCAAATGACATATTTACGTAGTCTAATTAAATTTGTGAAATGAAATAATAAAAAAAAATAAATTATAAACACTAAAATAAAACATTGCAAGTGTAAAATGTCCATAAAACAATTTGTTGGGCTCTCTACATAGGCTATGCCTACATCCATATTAGGTATAGTCCGATTGTTTGTGTCTTACGTGGAAATATTTATTATTTTTAACGTATCTGCTTTAAATAAAACTGTTGGTTAAAAAATCCGCATTATTTTTAATGAAGAAAAAGTTTAATACATTAGCAGACGTTCTATTAACATAGACATTACGTGGAATATAATATACAATAATCTATTTAATGATTATGTTACGATTGTAAAAATATAAGCTTGGCTTATAGGAGGTTTAAAGATAACATTTCGTCGTATGTTAATACGCCAGGAGAGCATGTTGGTGGTCCTGAGTTCAAATCTTCCTGATTTATTTATTTTATTTATTTATTTTATTTTATTTTTATTCTTTTTTTTTAAAAATTTGTTTAATGAATATATATATTTAAATATTTAATGATTTAATTATTTTTTTTTATTATTATTATCAATGTAAAGGGGGTACCTTACTATACACCGGTAAGGTCATAGGGGGCATAATTTGGTTCTCACTATGCGAGGGACTTTAAAGCCTGTTGAACATGCATGACAAAATTTAAATTTCAAATTTTAAGTATTTGAAACTCATTCGGTAAAAGTATAGTTTAACAAAGTGTTGTATAATGTTTGAGATACGGTACTTCAGACGGCGAAAAAGTACATCTGTCTTAGTGGCATACCGTTATACTTTCGCTGTTCAAATAATAATCGCAACAATTCAGAGGTGAAGTTGTAGTTTCGCTTTTTTTCAGGATGCTTGGAAATGGCTCTCGATGTTGTTCGGATCATTTGAATGAAGGTAAACTGAAACAAGAGTCCTTGGATACTGTTAAATGTAGCAACACATCTGTATTACTAAACAGGTCAACTTCTAAAGAAATAAAACAAACATACCAGTCCTTGTCCAAACCATAATCCAAAAAACAAAGTAAAAACCTTGAAAGCTGGCAAAATTGGTTACACACGTGAATTTCTATCAAGGAAGCGAGGCCGAGTGCTCCAGAAGGGTAAGCACCTCCTGTCTAGCTAGCTACACCCGTCACGTGCAAGTCAATTTTGAGGATGAAAGGAACAAAGAACTATGGTAAGTCAAATATATCCAGTATAAGTTTGAACACAGTGACTACATACTTATCAACAATATTGTGATGACGGCCATAATTTTTTAAGGGCCTTGATTAGCTTAGGCTTGCAATATTCTTGCGTCAACAATTAAATTGTAAGCAGTTTGCTTCGTTGTAGAAAGTTCCCATAGTGGGAACAAGCTCTACCATACCGTGTCAACTGTGAAACATATACACCATACACAAGAGAAGCAGGGATATTACTGCAAAGAAACGGAAAGTTGACAATAGAAAAATTGAAGTCATCACGTTTGTCGTATAGCTTTAGATGTAACCTTTCGTGGGTGCCATAATTGAGGTATAAGTCCAAATATGAAGCAGAACATCGAGAATCTGTCGTGTCTTTAATTTCAAGCTCACTTGGATAGATGGCATCACATACTCTCCAAATTTTGGATTATTTAGAGATAGAACGTCATCTATATATTTGTATGTGTAGTTGAATGATTTAGCGACAGTCTTTTCTCCAGATTTGGCAAGGTTATGTAAAAATTCTGATTCATATGAATAAACTGAGAACACTAGCATTACGTATAGGGCAGTGTAGAATAGACTTCAATTCTGATCACGCGTTGTCTTCAGCAGATTATGTAAACATGGCAGGTATTACTAAGGAGAACTTTGATGAACTGTGTAGCTTTTTATTAGTTATTGTGTCAGAAATACGCCATTGAGAAGCACACGTACATCTTTGGGAATTTATCTGTTCAAAATGAGTGCTGGAATATCAAATGAAGTTTTATCCATTATCTTTAATTCTCTATTTCTCAAGAAAATAAGAATGTGCATAACTTATTACTAGAAGCATACATTACAGATTTTGTTATGTGGAAACTATTATTAAAGTTTTTAATAAAATCGAGCTCACATATTCTAGATTAAACTAATTATGTTGCTGAAAGGGTAACCGAAAACAATAAGACCTTTAATTTTGCTTTGATGAAAATGAAAAAAAAATAATTAAATGCTCGTTCTCTGTTAACTTATAATGTTGGTGTATAAACATATTGTGATTAGTTTTATAAGTATATGTACACAATACAAATGAAACTTTTAAATGTTTTCAGATAGTGAAGATGACCAAGCTTTGGGTTTGGAGATGTTGTATCTCTCCAAGCAAATAAACACTCTGAAAGAAAGGATAGAAACAGAAAGTCTGGAACGACAACGGACAGTATGGAAAAGATCAGAAGACTGCCTTTTAAATTCCCCCATGCTTGACGAAACTGATCTCCGTAACATCACTTGCTGGTCTTATCAAATGAAACTTTGTCAAAGTTATATACAAGAACATGTAGATAATGGGAAGTTTGAAATATTTGTTCATGTAGAAGATGAAAATTTAATAAGGGTAAAAATACAAAGTAGAAACGTTTCTTTAAAAAAATTGTTGTGGTTTGAGTATTATTCTATTGCAGTAACTACTTGGTACTGTAAGTGTAAAGCTGGCTCGAGTAGTTGGTGTATGTTCTCATATTGCCTCTGTCTTGTGGTTTTTAGGGTATCTAAGACATCATCCTCACACAAACTCTGGAGTTCGAAATTGGAGTGATTTTGTATCAGATGCAAAAGATATTCCTGAAATTATAGATTCCTCTCGGACAGTTGCGATAGCATTGTTGATAATAAAACTTTAAAGTATAAACATAAATGTGATGTGTCGCATCAAAAGGGACTTAAGGGTGGTACAATATCATTAATAGATTAGTTGCCAAAACGTATTAGCTATGGAAGTGATCACAAAATTCTCAGATTTTTACTGATGCGATATTTATATTTAATCATTTTCAGATTACCTACCTGATATTTATAACATTGAATTTTACTAGCAGGTGATATATTTAATCTTCATTCGTTTCAATTGTCAAACTAGATTAGAATTAGTCATGTCGGTGATGAATTTTTTCAGATATTATAATTTAAATATTTCAATCAATATTGCATACTTCTTAGCAGACGAAAAAATCACACATTGAATAACACAATTTTGAAATTTGACCCCATAAAGTCATTTTTTTCTAATTTTATATGGTTATTTTAGGGAAATTACTTATTACTAGGTAATTACCCTAACCAAATTCTAAATTATAAAATTTCAAATTTACTAATTTTTTTCAAACAGACTATAGATACTCAATATGTGATATCATGGCAACAATGAATAAATTATATATTAATCTTTTAGAGGAAGTTTACTTAGATTATTGACATTTTTCAAAAATATATTTCACGAAAAAAAAAATCTGAATTAAACACAATTGAAACATAGTATAATTTAATAGTATGAAGTGACTATTTCGAAATAGACTATATGTAGAAAAATATATATGTATATACATGTATATTTTATTTTAAATAGACTATTAATTAACTAATATTATGGATTACTGTAATAAAAAACTATGATATGTTTCAAATTACAAGTGCACAACTTCATTTTATTAAGGTAAAACTTTCATAGCTTATGAGCAACTTAGAAAATAATAGTGAAAATATCTTTGTTTTCATGGTAACAATTCTTTTCATTTTTCCATATATTTTGGTAAGCTTATGCAGTGTTTAAACCTATATAGCTTATGAACCATATACGTAGAATTTTTTTTAATGAAATCAATTTATCCACATGTAAATAAAATTATGCTACTTGTTTTTGCAGCGTAAACATCTATTTTGTGTCATGTATTAACATGGTTGCCATGGCAACAACACACTTTCTTTTTCATATAAAAATGTATTTTATTATTATACATCAGTTAATGATTATATACAATATTTCTTATATAAGACCAACATCGACCTTTCTTGAACCAAGTCCTTTTTAAAAAAAAATTAAATACGCAATTTGAAGCTTTTTAAGTTTGTCCTTTAGTTTAGTGGTAAATGCTGGCATGCACATACACACAATGCATAATGCAATAAGCATGATAAACTCAAATGACCTTTGGTCAAGTGAGCTAAAACAACATGTGTATTAATAACACGCTGCCTTGAGCACAGCTTGATATGACTGCATAATGCAGAACTTATTTGGCAATGTGAAAGCAATAAGTTTTTGGAACATTATTTAGCATTCACACAAATTATGAATGATTCAAAATAAGTCCTTTTGTTTTCTCATTTGGTCAGATAGTCATGTATTTTATGATGCCAAATTAAGTTGGTAAATTTACAATCTAGTACAGTTATACTGGTAAAACTGGTTCAATGGGCTCATGAAGAAAGGTGCTAATTACCACAACAAGTTTCAAATAACCTAATGTACCCATACAGAAAACATTTTCCAAACAGAATCAGAATACATTATCAAGCCACTGCCAAAATCAATGTGTCTCGAAAATTGGAATGTAACTGTATGTTAAGAACACTTGTATGGTACATTTATGTTTTCAAGCACTTTTGTTTTTTTACTGGATTGATTTATTTGACTAACATTATTTCGGTGTAATATTATTTAGTCATAATAAATCTATTAATAATCAAGAAACTATGCAAACCAAAGATTTGATATTGCTTTTGGGTTTTTTTAGATCATCTGGCTATAGCGTTCGTGCGTGCTTGCGTGCATGCGTAAACTTCAGTCTTTTTCTCTGAGACATTATGACGAAATAATACCATATCTGGTGTTAAACGTTTCTAGGTGGAGTAGCTAAAAAAAAAAAAAAAAAAAAAAAAAAAAAAAAAAAAACACACACAGGAAACTCGCCATACATATTCCTTTGTTGATCAATTTAATTCAAATTTGGTATATTGAATGTGGAACTCTGGCCATTTCACATATGTAACAGGTTTTTCCATAACTTTTTCCATTGGCAATATGCAAATTAGCAGCTTAATAAAGCCCATTCTTTAAAGATCCTCTTCTAAGAAACAACATGGTCATAACATATTTATCTGTTGATCAATTTGGTTCAAATTTGGTATATTGAATGTAGAACTCTGGCCATTTGATAAATGTCTCGGGTTTTTCCATAATTTTTCCATTGGTATTTTATTGGCGAAATATGCAAATAAGCAGCTATATATAAAAGAGTCTTTGAAAACCTTCTTCTCTGAAATCACATGACCAAATGAAACAAAATTTGGTGTGGAAAGTAAGTTGGTAATATAGATTTAAATTTGTGATTTGCAGTCCGATTCTAAATCTAAAATGGCCGCTGATACTATAAATAGAAAAAAGGCAAATGGCCATAACATATTTTTTGTCGATTAATTTAGTGCACATTTAGTATATGGAATGTAGAACTCTGGCCATTTAATATATTTGATGGGTTTTTCCGTAACTTTTTCATTGCTATGGTTTTTGTCAAAAAAAAAATAAAATAAAAAAATAAATAAATAAATAAATAAAATAACCAAATTTGATGTGGGAGGTTCCTAGGTGGTCTAGTTTTTTTTTTTTTTTTTTTTTTTTTTTTTTTTTTTTTTTTTCTGCTTTTGTTGTCATGTTTGGCCTGCAAGTTGAGCAGCAAAGGCCCTCTTGGGCCTCTTATTTTGTTGTACAATAAATACAAGATTTTCAACATGATTCAGATAAAAATATAATAGTACAAAAATACATAGTCAATACAAAGAATAAAGCTCTGGAGCAATTTTAGGGATGATAGTTTATGGCCATTATATAATATTCCATAACACCACCTATGCTGCCCACAACGTTAATACGAGCAAGAAAATTATACCACAACACGGTGTTTAGAAAAAAATATTCAGATAACATATGTCTGGTATCTAATAAAACTGAAACAAATAACAAAAAATAACGAGAAGAATTAAAGTGTGAGATTAAAATGAAAATCATTTATTCACATAAAAAAGCTAGGAAGAAAAAAATTCAAAGAATAATTAGCTATAATATGTCAGGTAGGAACAGAACCGAGAAGAAAAACAATTTTCTAATCATTTACCTGTATAAACATATAAACATAGCAGTTTCTTTTACAACATGCTAGTTTACGTATATTTTAAGATAAAAGATTTACTTTCATGTACTAGTGTAAATTAAAAGAAATAAGTTGAACTTATTTCCATGTAAGTAAAATTTCTTAAAACTTGCATAAATTTTATGTTCATAAAAACAAATAATCGAAATGTGCACATCTGGCACATCAAAATTTAACTGGTATTTGTGTTATATATTTATTTATAAGATACATTTTCTTACAATTTAAAAATCTCATATCAACTTGTTTTAAAACCTTGAAATTGTTTAACACTAAGGTTGTGTTTGTGAAAAAATTCTAATTTCAAAGAAATTACAAATTGTTATCGGATTACATGCTCAAACAAAATGCTTATCAGCTTAATATTCTATATGAATTACATTACCGATTTATCTTATTTTATTATATTTATGAATGGTCTTCGCAATTTATAGTTACAATATTTATTAAAATAACTTTATATCCGACTCACATTTTTAAATTACTTTGCAAACCGTTTGGATATGAAGTGCTGCTGCACCTTTTCGAAAAAAATGGATCGCCCCCTGTCATTCAAAATGAATATTTGACATCTGACACCGCCCACATGTTTCCAGCATTTGCATTTGATATCTGACCCCACGCACTGATAAATCTAGATATGAAATTTTATTCAAATTTGATAAAATAACAACAAACATGAATAACATTTTCAAGTGAAAGGTCAATAAATTATTATTAAAAGATGGATTTGCCAAAAAAGATGGATTAATGGATTCTATTTGTCAATTTAGAAAACGTTTTCCGGCAATTCTCGGTTTAAAGTCTATGACGTCACTGTTCGCAGGTGAAGCATTGTCTTTAATAAGTTGCAAGGTATCATCGACGTTAGATACTTTACTGAAACAAAAATAACGTGATTGTCAATATTTAGAAATGATATAAACTGACCAGAAGGATGTATGATATTTATTTTAAAATTAAAAAACAAAAGATCCCACATTGATCGTTTCGTTCAATGTCACTTGTCTTAATAATGAAACACAAACATAGCAGTCCATATCCGAATTACAATCCCCTAAAACTGCGAAATTTCGTTACATACATGAACAAAGTGAGGCCGGGTTCTCCGGAGGGGCAGGAACCTTCTGTCTAGCTAGCTACACCCGCCAGGCAGCTATGGTAAGTCAAGTATATCCAGTATAAATTTAGATACAGTGACACTATACTTATCAACACTATTGTTATGATGGCAATAAATCTTTTTACAGGCCTTTGTTAGCCTAGACTTGCAATACCCTTGAGAAAAAAATAATTGTAAGCAGTTTGCCTTGTAGTAGAAAATAGACCCTGTATTGGGAGCCTTAGTGATTCTTACTTCAAGTTTAAAGCGTGTTATTGTCCATTAACATTTAAGATAACTATATAACTATTTTTGGCGCCTTGTTCAGTTTAAGCTTATTATCTCTACAAATCTTTAAATTACGATTTTCAAGGCATCTCCTCCGTTCCTTATCCAACTAGGATAAAATTTTGGCAAGTGGTAGGAATCGGCCATGGGAAGGACTCTTCCTCAATTTTCTTCGGATTGCAGAAGGGCCTACTTTTGTGACGAAAGCGCCCTTAAGGCATCATGATTCTAGATTTTCACACTGAGTTCTACGGTAGTAAGGGTCCGACTTATTTAAAAGTGCGTTGAAATCACCTGTTGTTTCTTATTGTTTTTCCCAAGAGAGAGAGAGAGAGAGAGAGAGAGAGAGAGAGAGAGAGAGAGAGAGAGAGAGAGAGAGAGAGATGATATGCAGACCTAAACTTGCTGGCAAGAATACATTCTATTTATCTATTAAGTTGTTTGAATTGGTTTCTAATGATTTGCTGTTGCCTTTTTAGGTAGGGATCTAAAAATAACACAAATACCTAATAATTATTGATATATGCACATTTCGTAAATTTATTCCTCATCAGTGATATTGGAGGCCGAATAGTTTGAAAGCTAAAAACATAACCCAAAAAGTTCAAAATTAATAAATCTTAAGTTCCAAAATTATATAAATCCCAATCGAGCTAAGGAATGCTTTGCTTGAAGGAACAAACCTTAGTTTAAATAAATTTCAAAGATTAAGACGGCTAAAAATTTTGCTAAATTGTATATTTTCCGACAGCATAAACTACTTCTTACTGAGTTTTTCATACCCACGGGGAGATTATTCCATCAGCAGCGGTACCCGCTCAGCGATAGTAAAAATTAGACAAATACCGTTTCAAAGAATTCTATAAATTATTTGTGAAAATTCTAACCCTGACAAAATATATCCTCAGATATAATCATAAATAATACAGTAAATATTTGAATATTATTAATCAGAATAATCAGAATATATTGCGAAATGCGCTATTTGCTGTAACACGTATTATTGGTCGCTAAAAATCACAGAAAATGATCATCACATATACAATGCATCGATTACACATAATTTGTACCGCAATCAGTTTCATGAAAACAAAAATCTTAATTTACATTCATGATTAAAAGATAATATCCGTATTGAAAATTTTTTTTAATAAATAAAAATAAAAATTGAAAGCATTAAACAAATGTGCAATAATGACAATAGAAATGATTATCTAAAATTATCTTAAGAATATACAAAATATACAAACATATAAAACTATTGAAAAAAGTTAAGTAATAGAAATATAATACAAAATCATGAAAAAAAAGACAATATACAATTATATAGAAATGATTTTGTTCGCGCGTCTCAGTAAATATATGTTACGACATTTCAAAATAATGTCAAACACCCCTATATTTTTTCTAGACTTGTATTGATAACAGATATTACTTTATACTACAAAGTGTGTTGTTTAAATATTAATCATTAATCCCAAAATAACTTGCATATTAAACATTCAATTTGATGAAAAAGTACATCAATCTCTAATATGAAATAACATACAGAGGTGTTGTAAGTAAAATAAACTTATAATCAGACATTTTCATTATAAAGGTAGAGAATGTATTGTGACAATGTGGACATACTGATAAGCATGATAGTTGTAATCATATTATGATGAAACCCTTTAGATGATTTGTTTAAATATTCTTAATATTAAAGATATTTCAAAACATAAGATCAAGATTAAAACAATTTTTTAAAAGTATGTACAATAAGATAGGTTAGTTAACTGATTATAATTATCAATATTATATCATATAAACAAAGATGTGTGTGTAGTGGGGGGGGGTGTGGATGGGTGTTGGTCTATGTGCTACCAAAGTTTTTCCTGGGTTTGGATTTTTTTTCTTCTTGTCTGTTTCATTATTGTTTAGTGATCTTTGTTACATGAGACATTGCAGAAGTATTTTATTATAATGAAAATTTTAAAATTTAAACCACTTCCGCAATATCTGGCCAATATTTTGTATGCTAATTTATGTCGATGTAGAAATTATATATGCTCTCTCTCTCTCTCTCTCTCTCTCTCTCTCTCTCTCTCTCTCTCTCTCTCTCTCTCTCTCTTTGGTGTATATATGAAAATTTTACATGTATACAGAACATAAAACCAGCTTAATTAGATTTTTTTTGAAAAAGAACATTTTTAGATTTTTCCCAATTTTTCAGGATAATAAAAACTATATAATGATTTTATCGTAATCAATAATGATCGTTATAAAGATAAAAAAATGATTTATTGCCCTCGTTTGTTTCAAAATCAGATAATAACAATCTCTGTACAAATCACTGAAACCGAAAAAATTGAAATCAAGTTTCGTTAAAAACGATTTTTAATGAATTACAAAAAACATATTCTACAATTTTAATTAAGAAAATTAATATTTTTAAAAAGAATAGTATCATAGATTATGAAACTACTTTTTGTTTTATTTTATACAATTTCAGGTTTCAGACATATTTCCTACACTTTTAATTTCAGGGGCCAAAGGCTCTGCCCTTTTCGTGATGTCAACATCTACATAATCAGTCTTTTTTTCAATCCCGCGTATAACAAATCTACTCCCATCTTTGTCTGGGTCCTGTAGATCAAGTTCCAAATATATCAGTTGATCTTGATTCTGAAAAAAATACAAAATACTAACATTTAAATCGAAATAATATTTTAATTTAGTATTATTGAGAGTAAAGATCGTTTGATTTAATATTAATGATAATTGAAATAACTAAAGAAAATGTAAATGCTTTCATCAAAACAAATTAATCTACAAAGCAGTGAAATTATTTGTGCAAAGATCTGTATGATTAACAATACATTACTTCCTAATGATAAAACACAAACTCTTTTGATGAGCAACAATGCCAAACAAACAAGCTAAATGCAACAAATCGGATTAGTAATTTTATAGGCAAAATTATTTAATACAAACGAAATAAAAATATAGTTTTGCTTACTGTTTTTCCTGAAGTCTTTGGGGCTTTCTTTTTCTGACGTTTTTCGATATCAGATTGATAACAGTTTGAAGCAGAATTCAAGTTATTCACGTTTTCATATGCTATTTGAATAAAAATATATAAAATAAAAAATAATTTTATTATTTAGTATATGCATTAATATGTTTGAAAACAAACTAAAACTTAAATAATTTCAAGGGATTTACGAATTGCAGTGGCAAATATTTAACCATTTATTATTTTTTTTATTATTATTATTACCTAATCATATATTACCTTTGGCATCTTCCGATGTGTCGATTTTTCTTGCTTGTCCATCTACAACCAGTTATAACAATAAATGCATCTAAAACTACTTTATTCAAAACGAAAATTATTTTGAAAACAAAAAACAAGAATTTTATTTAAAAAAAACAAAACACAATAAAATGAACACTTTGTTAAAAACAAAAAAAAAAGTTTTTAAGACGTAAATATCCTTTATTTATCTGAATATATATATATTTGTTTTTGTTTTTATTTTAGTGTCTGACAACAAATTACTGTAAATGTACTTATTTTAGTCAATCATAAATTAGCGCACTCACCGTGTGCTGATACGGAAAAAGAACAATGCTTACACTCGGTAGAAATTAGTTTCTAAATCGGAAAACGGGCAATACTTACGGTATCGATTTATGATATTGCCTTAATGTTGTAGTTGACATTATAAAATGAATACAGAATAGTGCTCACAAATAATAAAGGTGTTAATATTGAAAACATATTAGATTTTATCCATTTGCTCTCCAAAAATATTGAAAAAGTGGTTATTAAAGTCCGCAGAAAGCCACAACTCCCAGTCCGTCAAAATTTGCCTGATCCTTGAGCTACGGAATCAAACGAAGATGCGTTAATAGTTGCAAGTGCAAGTTGTCATCGTAAGTAGAATGAGAGCACAAGCGAACAGGTACGGAAACAGGCACAGGTAAGCCTATATTTATAAACTTTTTTATTCGCGGAAATTATAAATAAGCCCAATTTGTCAAGCGCGAAAATCGCTAAAATAAGACTACCGCTAAATAAATTACATTTACAGTATACTATCACAATCAGGAACAAGTGTAAAAAAATAATACAACTTTTTTATTCACCTGTTGCCTTTGGTTTGTTGAAAGATTTTTTTCCTTTGTCTCCTCTTGTAGAAGAACAACAAATGTAATAATATTACAGATATATATATATATATGTTAATACAGGTGATGTTATTCATTGCCGCCAACAGCCAGTGAATTTTATGAAACAGGAAGACGGAGCAAGAAAGTGATTCAAGATGTGGGGCTTGTTTTTTGGTTAAATACTGGCAATTAAACACAAACATACCAGTTCATGTCTAAAAATAGCAAAAACTTTGAAAACCGACAAATGTAGCTATACACATGAACTTCCATTAAGTATATCTATATATCTATCTATCTATCTATCTATCTATCTATCTATATATATATATATATATATATATATATATATATATATATATATATATATATATATATATATATATATATATATATATATATATATATATATATATATGAATATAATGCACAATGCAGGTTTTAAATATCTTAACATATTCCATTTATATCAGTTTTGTGTACCCAAATTCTATGTATTGAAATGCAACTATCAATTACACTAATATGTGTTATAGGCTTAAATCCTACTGCTTTTTAACTCTTTTTCTTTTGAACTTCTACAAATTGAAATTTGAATTTTAAAAAGTATTTATATAAGTTATGAATTAGAGTGACGATCTTATACATATTATGTTATTAAAACAACTGTTTTCAGATAGAAATAAAACGATTCTACCTGACTTCTATAACAAGTGTTGGACATTGATTGAAAACCTTTTTCGATTAGTATTAGAACAGTATTCTATTAGTATTGATCTGTTCCATTAATCAGAAAACATTAATATGTATTATGTCAAACACTTCTGATAATATGAATTCCAACTAAAACGTAAAAAAAATTAGAGATATATTGATTTATTTCATTTTTTTATTAATAAACACTTTAATATGATATTCCACATTGACACACGGAACGTATATTATTTGGAAAAAAAGTCAAATGCAGTAATTATTTTTTCTTTCAAAAACTATTAGATAATTTCTAATAATTGTGACGATCACAAACAACTGACACAAATATTTTGAATTTTATTCATCACAGCACATGACTCTTTCGTTGATTATACTGTTGTTTAACATCACATAAGCAATGTTTCAATTATTTTCGAGTTTTATTTATCAATAAGGAATATTTAAAGAATAATAATGAGTAAGATGTAATAATGGGTATCGTTCTGCCTTGTACAAGTTAAAATAAATAGAGGTTTTTTTTATTAATCACTAATTTTGTCTTTTTAATACAAAACCCAAGGAATTGATTTGCAAACTTATGTTTTTTCCAGATTTTTGTTGGCTACACTTCTTCATAGTATTGAAGCGAACTCTCTTAAACTGAAAACTGATATATTGATAACAAAAATAACCATATTCGATAAATATTATATTTTTATTCATTTTAAAAAAGAGTCTAAAATTAACATAAACCAAAAATATTTTAAATTTATAATTGTTTAGCTGACTGAACAATTATTCCAAAACTAAATGCGAATATGTAAGGAGTGCTCCAAAGTGCATTTGTTGATATCTTCCCAGAATCTAGATTCCATTCTATTTTTGGAATATTTAAGTGTATGGTTTAGTTTGCCTGAAAAAAAAGTTTTCTTTGTGGTTCTAGTTTTCTCAAGTATCCGAGAACTGACTGTGTTAATAAAAGTTAAAAAAATGTGACTGAGACAGAAAAAAAGTATTACATAACTATTCCCAATTTTTATTATCTCTCTAAAACTTCATTTAATTATACAATTTCGTTCCTAAATTGCTTACTGAATGTTATATTTGAAGCATATCGCAGACTGAAACCATGACACATTTCTGGATTAACTTTTTTGCATTGCCGTTGATAATGAAACCAATTGATACTATGTTTTAGACATTAAGATGGGTTCCTTACTAGGGTTAGGATTAGATTCATTCCCTTATACTACCCCAAAACATTACTTCTAAGACGTTTGTATTAACGTGACTGCCCTGTGACATTCTGATCACAAATATATATGGTTTCAAAGTATACAGCAAAGTATGTCCTAAAAAATTATGGCATTTATTATTTTTTTTAAACACCATCATGCCCTTCCGATTTGAACCTGCTGGGGATATCAATGCAAGTCTTCTATGCCAGAAAATCCTATACTGAAAATTGAAATACAATTGAATTATGCGTTTAAGTGGAATCACGCTAACAAATAAGTTGTCAGGTGTAACCAATTCGAAAGATGAAAAACCTGAAACGGTGGCAAAATGTTTTTACTAAAACTGGTTACCTGAAAAATAAATAAAAAACATAAAATTTTCATGTTGAACGCCAATGTGCCGTTAGCTTAAATGCCTTACGGACACTAGTCATGTACTTTTTTCTAATGATTTGACTGGGTTTAAAGCTGCATTAAGTTTTCCAATTTTCTAAGTGTTGTAAAATTTCTTTTCTATTAGCTGTAAATAAACGGAATCCTCTAACCGGTTGGTCAATGTTTAACGATGATAATTATGAGCTTTGAACATGCGTATGGGTGTACGGAAAAACCCGTGAATCGAAGGTGAAACTTGACAAATTGCTTTAATTGTGCGTAATTAATATCCAGGTGTATTTGAAATGGTGTTATGTATTTCTTACTAAGTCACAAATGACAAATTAAACAAAGTTCTGTGTTTATTTATCGTAATTCACCGTTTTGAAATTTATGTTAAAATGACCCGGTTTGTTCATGACGAAACCATGTTCTAATATTAGATCCCACATGCTATATCTCGCTGGGAAATTATTATTGTTTGTGTATGTATTCGAGCTTTTATCATCGAACCAAATGTGACATTTTTTCATTAGGAACATCATTAATTAGATTACGTCGTTTTAATTTTTTCTTTTTGGAAAACTTAATGCAGCTTTAAACATATGCCTGCATTGTGTGATATTTGTGACAACGAACCCCTCTTTGAACTGTAGTGTTATAAATCACTTAAAAGTCGTACATTAATATCTTGCTAATGTTTGTTTGCTGCATTAAAATTTACATTTGTTGTCAGTCTTTGTTTTATTTACTACTGAATTTATCACATTTCTTCTGTTTTGTTCTTTTCATCCTTCTTTTGTTTTAGCAAGAGAACATTAACTGCAGATTGTTTTTCGGAATCAGCGTTTAGTCCATCAGATTTCTTTCCAGAGGTAGAATGTTCATTTCCCCCAACAGCTCCTCCACATAATCCTTTACAAACAAATCTTAACCAATTATTTGTATTACAAATGTAATTTGACAGTAATAGCTCATCCTTTCAAAAAAAAAAAAAAAAAAAAACAAAAAAAAAACAAACAAAAAACAAAAAAACAAACAAAAAACAAGGTTTAAAAATCAACATCTTTTGCTGAATAATAATAATAATAAAAAAAAAAAAAAAAAAAAAAAAAAAAAAAAAAAAAAAAACCTGTTCAGTGTCACCTACATTATTTCAACTACATGTTCTGTTTTACTAGTACATACTGTTTAGAGACTACAAAAATTATATATTTTCAATAATTATCAAATTTAAAGAAATGTCTTTCTTTTGATTCCGTTTACTCACCTGGCTTCACATAGTTTGGACCGGCAGACACATACAACTCATTAATTCGCATATCGTCTATAAATATATGATTTTTTTAAAAAAATTATTACAGTATTCTGTTACATGTTTAATTTAAAGATGTACAAAAACAACTTGGCCCCTGTCCATATCACAATCCAAAAGCAAAATTAAAACTGTTAACCCAATTAACTGCCAAGAGAAAATGAGTCCAAGTACTCCAGAACTGAAAGCACTATATATTACTAACTAACTTTAGTTATCATAAGGATTTGACAGGTTTTTGTGTTCTATATTTATTGCCCTGAGCGGGAGCCGCTGCTTGTGGAAAAAGGTCCAAAGGTATCCATGACTTCGTAGGCAGTAATTTGTGCTGTCAGAAAATATACCATTTTGCAGAAATTTCGAACTTCTTGATTTTTTCAAATTTATTCAGGTTGTTTCCCCATGCAAATCATTCCTTAGCTGGGTTTGGGTTCAATGGTTTTCGAAATTTAGTTGCATTAATTTTCAACTGTTTGTTTTGTGTTTTATTAATCAAACTTTTTGGTCCCTTGTTTCGCTGGTGGAGAGTTGGGTGGTTTTCTTAGGTGTACGCATGTGGCGCATCAGAATTAGCAGGTATTGTCACATGTTGTCTAATGTTTAGTCCCTAGGAAATCAAATTTAAAGAATTAAAGTATTAAGATATAGACAAGTTTAGATACATATTTATCAAACCAAAGAGAGCAAATGTTTCAGCTATTTCGATATATATGATCTTATTGATAAAAACAATAACAAATTACTTGGTAGATTAAAATATTTATCAAAAGGATATATATATCAAAAGCTTCTTCATCAGTTTATCAATTTGAAATGTGGTGAAACTGATACTTGTTACAATTATCTAAACTTCAAAGGCCTCTTTATATCAAATAAGCGAGAGAGAGAGAGTTTACAATATAATTTCAGAATTATTTTATATACTACGTTTTTTGTCATAATAGGGGGGGATTGTTGACATTTTTTATTAAAGTTTTTTCTATATATTTTACCTATTGTATTAACTTTTTCAATATAGTATCTATCTTTTAAGATATCTTCAAACTTCTCCAGAGAGTACTAAGATTACAAAGACATCAAGTTTATGTATATGTTAGATGGCAATAGGACAAATCTTCAAGAATAAGAAATGGGCGGAGAAAGTAAATCACAAATACCTGATATTTTTTGATGTGCCATATGAGCACATTTCGGAAAATCATTCATCATCAGTGACACTAGGGGCCGAAAAGTTTGATAGATGAAAAACATAAGCCAAACAGTTAAAAAATAATGAGTCTAAAGTTCCAAAATTATATCAATCCACATCCAGCTAAGGAATGCTTTGCATCAGGGAACAGACCTTAGTTTTAAATAAATGTCAAAAATTAAGACGGCTGAAAATGTTGCAAAATGGTATATTTTCTGACAGCACAAAGTACTGCTTACTGAGTTATTGATTACCTCGGGGAGTTTTACTCCACCAGCAGCGATACCCACTCGGGGTAGTAAATATATAACAATTACCTGCTAATTTTTGATATGCGATATGTGCACATTTCAGAAAATCATTCCTCATCAGTGACACTAGGGGCCGAAAAGTTTGATAGATGAAAAACATAAGCCAATCAGATGCAAAATAATGGATCTAAAGTTCCAAAAATATATGAATCCAAATCC
This sequence comes from Tegillarca granosa, assembly GCA_029721355.1. Classification (NCBI taxonomy): domain Eukaryota; kingdom Metazoa; phylum Mollusca; class Bivalvia; order Arcoida; family Arcidae; genus Tegillarca; species Tegillarca granosa. The sequence continues at coordinate 145,766 of JARBDR010000898.1, read as the reverse complement.
AGCTAAGGAATGCTTTGCATGAGGGAACAGATCTTAGTTTTAAATAAATTTCAAAAGTTAAGACGGCTGAAAATTTAGCAAAATGGTATATTTTCTGACAGCACACAAAGTACTGCCTACTGAATTATGGATACCCCCGGGGAGTTTTACTCCACCAGCAGCGGTGCCACTCAGAGGTAGTAATTATATAACAAATACCTGCTAATTTTAGATGTGCCATATGTGCACATTTCGGAAAATCATTCCTCAGTCACACTAGGGGGCGAAAAGTTTTTTTACATTCAAATAAAGGATAAATAACTGTTTTCTCCTGTTTGTATACAAAAAAATGATAAACGAGTCTGCATATTTATTTCCAATCACGTTTTGTCGTGAAGGTGGAAAAATATGATTTTGTATCCGTATTTTATACACATCCTCTAGCCTTTTTTATTTTTGAAAATAATTATAAGGGCATTTGGAATAAAAGGATTTTCAGATATTGACACGTAGTATTATTTTTTTCTCTCAGCATTCGTTTTACTGATTCATTTTCCGGTATAATCGAGAACAATTGTTTCCAATACAATTTTGTTGTTTTAAGAAATGTTTGTCGGTATCTGGTAGATCATTTATAGATATGACTGCTTTTTCGTTTAATTTTTTATGTATAAGATATTGTTTTAAGCTGCATTTTAAATAATCATAATCTTTTATTACTTTCCAAGACTAGTTTAATCAGCAAATGACAATGTTTTGTCTTCTTAAAATTTGTTTGAATTCCCTTGATATCTCTTATTGTTTCTTAGTTAAATTACTAAAATTTATACACATAATGACAAATAAAAGACAGAGATACGGCAATAACCCCCCCCCCACCCCCCACCCCCGACTTTAACGTTTTTAATTAAAAGTGTTAAATTTCCTGCCCGTCCTACTGCATACTTTATATCTTTATCAAATGAATAAATCCATTTTTGTATATAAGTACCGATTTTGAATAAATTAAAAATTTTAGGCAAATAGGACCCCGTATTACATCAAGTCCTTTTAAAAAATCGACTAATAGAAGTTGATCGGGAATATATATATATCTTCAGTATATTGCATTTAAAAAACATTGTTGTTAAATATTTGATACCAACCAATACAATCATTTACCTATATGGTCAACGTAATTAAAATGTAATTATGAAAATTCAAAAAGAGCTATTTTTTTTTTCATCATAAACAAGCCGTGTTAAAAAACAATATAAACACCTACTTCCGTCATCAGAGTATATATATAATTATGTTTGTCTTTTGGTTTGTGTGTCGTAAGAAAACGTTAGGATCAACCCCAGAATATGACTGTATAATTAAACAGTTGAATAAATCAAACCAATGTATAAATCAAATTCAATTGGGTTTACAATCTTACAGTCTGTACCCTAGACGGACGTGAAAAGAAACATTATTAGTATATATTGTACAAGCCATAAAATTACCTCGAAGTTCGTCCTTTTCGTCAATCTGCCGAGATGTCGGGGAAGACCTAATAAAACACAAACATACAAGTCAATGTCCTAACGCTAACAAATACAAATCAAGTAATTACTGTTCTGAATTAAAGCAAACAATAGGTATATAATATAGTCTGGAAGCATGAATAATAATGATATTAGCTTCTTGGTGTTCAAAAGTTTACTTTAACTTGTTAATGCAGTTGACTGAAGTCAATGAAGTAATATTTAATCGGCATGTTTTATTTTTCAAATTTATGATGTATTTTATTTGTTTAAGTTTTATATTTATTTTTAAAGCGACTTTACATCGTTAAACTATAATCTGGAATAAAGGCTTTATTTCATTCACTACCTGTCTTTTATCGTATTATTTATATCGACTTTAATTATGTTAGAAATTGATTGAATAAATTACTTACTGCCTATTCAATTCTGTATCAGAAGCTGAAAAAAAGTACAAAGAATTATCCAGCTTAGCAACTACATATTTTAATAGAATTAGTATATAACTTGTGACTAAATCAAAAGCACATACGAGTTTTATACCTTTGTCCTAAAAATATCATATTCGTGAAATGAATAAAAAATAACAAAATAACAAGCACAAATATGTAGATGAAGGTACAAAGCGTCATTCTGTGCTAATCTGTTTGTAGTTTGGGCGGTATTACAAAACCATTTAATCTGGCAATCATTTTGTAAAATCTATAAACTACCACTACCTTTATTTATAATCTGCTACAAATATAAGCTACCGGCTATTTTTTATGTTGTTGCATTTAAACAAAAAACTGAATATTTCGAGCAAAAAGATCAACATATTCATTTCACTTTCAGGTTTTAAAGCGACCAAATATAAGAACGATACCTTTTGGTGAGGAACTTTTAATTCTTCGAATTAAAAATATTACAACTATAACCATTATGATTATAACCGCTGCAGATCCAAAACTTAATCCAATTGCCAAGCCTAAAACAGCATTTCTAACTGGATTTTCTTGTTTCCCTGCGATAATACAAAGTGCCAAAATAATTACTGTTAGAGGATTGCATTGTCAAAATTTTAGAAATGCAAATATTATTTAGATTAATTAAAAAAAGTGTTATGAATCATTTTCGTGGTTCAAGTTATTCTCATTCAAAGTCAAATAATTATTAAACACTTTTAAAAACAAATCTGAAAAATATAATATATTCGCGAATTACCTATTCTTTTTACCAAAAAAGCTGTTTGTAAAGGCCTCAAGATATAAAGAATGGTTTACTCTATAAATGTAATGGTATCATTAATAAAAAAATAAAATATTTTATCATAGAAATTACATTGATTGTTTTTATCAATAACTAATTGGTGAAAATGTGGAAAGTAGAGTTTCTTACACAGTCTTGAACACCAAAGCTACTGTTATTCTACAGCATCGATGGGAGCCAGTTTTTCCTATTTGCATGTGTTTTGGTAATAAGATTTGACAGTTATAAAGTATATCGTTACCACGGAAAAATATATAAAAACTTAATAAAGGAATCTGATTGAGTTTATCTTTTCAAAATTGTGATTGGAAATCATTTAACGCTATATTTAAAATAAAATACAAACAAACTAGTCACTGTACAAATAACAATTTCAAAAGGAAAATAAACTTTGAAACTGTTTTATTTCGTAATGCATGTAAAAAAAAATCAGATATTCCGGAATTATAAACGTTTATTATCTAGCTATAAGAATAAAACAAACAACCATTCCTTGTCTATATCTACACCCACCCGCCACATGCAAATTTTAAGAAAGAAAAAAAAAGAACTTCTGAACGTAAAAAATTCACAGAATAAGTTTCGATACAGCGACTTTATAAACAATATAGCGATGACGGCCATTAAGCTTTTAGGGACTTTGTTAAGCCTTGGCTTGCAATTTGACTACGTTTAAGAAACTTGTTTTGTTGTTGAAAGACCCCGAAGTGGAAGCAACCATATTAACGATGGAAAATAGACCGTACACTGATGAAACAAAAATATAACTACAAAGAAATGAAAAGTTGACATGTTGGTCATTTAGCTTTAAGCATAGCCTTTTCTTGTCGTAGATAGCCGTTAATTCAAATGCACAGGGTTAAATGGTTTTCACACATTTCTTAAATTTGGAAAAATTGAGAGTTAGAATACATATATCGAAATGTGGAGTTGAATGAATGAGAAACAGTCTTCTTTCTAGATGTGACACGGGTCTGTAAAAATTCTTATTCATATAAATAAAGAAACAAACCAGCAAGAAAATGTACACAATTTGTGTTCATTGGTATACTGCTGAAAACACAACAAATATATTGTCTATCAAAAATCTAACATTTTTTATGGTATCTATATATTTGTTTGTAGTCTGAATAGCGTTTTACCAGAATACATGTTAAGCACATTGGCTCACCGTGTATGAAAAGAATGACAGGTAAATGATATGTTTTAGGCGTTTATTTAATATACAGTCTAACTTGTGTTAGCGGCCACTTGTATAAAGCGGCCACATGTCTATAACGGCCATATCTTACCCCCCCCCCCCGATGAATTTTGTTCTTTATGTTACCTCTATATAGCGGTCACTGTCTTATGCGGCCAGCGGCAACCATTTTTTCCGACCCCAAACTTCAACAGAACTGTCTACAGCGGCAATTTGCAATATTTACGAAACTTCGTCAGTTTCCGGAAATTTCCGGAACCAGTCGGCATAAAACAAAAAATCCCATAATGCAATTCAGTTTATATGTATCTAAGCGTCCATATTAAGTAAAGCTTACATCCCGATAATACACTGACAGTTTTTATTCTATTTTTTTTTTCAGGAGTAATGTTTAATGTTGTTTCTTCATTATGTCATAATAAATGGAATGCATTGACTTTAGAGCAGCTAGTAGAATTGTTAAATAAATCTGAATAGGTGAAATTAAGTACTAGGAAACTCGCGGGTTATGGTGATGGACGAACCCAAATCAATTTATCAAAGCTGTCTCATCCAGGCTATGAAGCAAATGTATTTTGAGAAATAAACCGTGTGTGCCGTTGTACCGCTAACGGGCATTAATTTCGTTAGTTTGGAGATTGTACCAAGATGCGATAGCAAGTCATTTCGGCACAAGTGTAAAAAGTCATTTCGGCAATATATATGTTTTTGGCACCGATTTAAACTGCATTCAACATCGACTACGATTGAATTCGGCACCAGAAAAAACAAATTATTTATTTCATGTTTGTGAACGATTTTTATATAAAAAATTATTGGTTATTTTTAATAACGATATGTAAACAGTAAATTTGACAGTTACACGTGACACAGATAATCACTGCTCTGATCACTAAACCATGTAATTCATTATGTAACAACTTCCTCTGAAGAGGTTGATATGGGCCTGTTGGTACAGGCGTAAGGAAGCGTGATAAAAATAAAAACTTTACCATACAACACCCTTATACATAGAAAAAAAGAGAGAGAGAAAATCAATCATTTAGACATATCAATGTTACGAGGCCGGCGTGGTGCAAAGGATTTGTAAATTCCTGAATTTGTTGAATAAATTGACGTTAAAAATGTATTTTATTTCTTGATTAATCTCAAGTTATGAAGAAACAATTTCATGGTTAGCTCTATTCAGTTTAATTTTGATATTAAAATGAATAAGAATAACGGTTCAGATAATAATTTTTGATGACCCTTGAGAGAACTTGTCTATAAAGGCCACTTTGGCCGCATCCCTTGAGTGGCCTTTATAGACAAGTTTCACTGTAGAAAGAAGGAGAGTGTTTGTAAGGATTTTAAAAAATCAAAAGTGTTTATTTTTGAACGAAGATAAATTATTCTAAATAAGATATTTAAGTATTCTTTTTATTCTTTCGTAGTTTTTAAAATCTGCGTTTGATTTAAGTCAGATATAGAATAGACCTGTCTAAATAAGACTGAAAACTTGTGGAAAAAGCACTGATAATGATTAAGTTGTAAATTTTGGAGGGATGTTTTATATATCTTAAATGGTATGGTTTTTCGTTAGGTCTTAAAGAAAATGAATGACAAGTTGTCCTGTTTTAAATTTATATTAATGACTGAAGAACTCCATCATTAGTAAAATTATTTGTGACATAAGTATGAGTCTCCGATATAATATTAAAACCCAGATCTTAAGTAGGACACTCGACGTATAATCTCCTACCAAAAACAATTTGTTGTTGAAAAACATCAATAAGCTGCATATATGTAATATATGTCCGTAAAGATTGCAGAAATTTCGGGGTCCCTGATATGTTTGCCCTTGATGATTGCAAACGTTTAAGGATTCCTGAATACTACAGAAGGTTTAATACTTTTAGTGTCTTAAAGGATGAAATCCTTGATTTTTTTATCCCTTGTCATTCTGATCTAATTAGTTTGTTTAACTGCGATTACTCATCCTGCACATTCCGATCTATTTTAAAATTATTCACAAAGAGCATTTCATTTCTGATTATCAAGCTGTATCCTGTGTTTAAAAATAGTTTTATTTTTAACACACAAATTACATATTCACTAAATCCATGCAAAATGTCTGTTAGTGTAGTGTATAGTTTTATCTTTGTGTTGTAACATGCAATTAACCTGCAGGACACAATTTTTACAGTGAAAGATTGTACGAAGATGATAATTTGCATCTTGTCTATAAGAAAAAAACTATCTTTGATATCCATCTGCTAAATTTGAATTTATAACTTTGTAAATTTAGATTCCTTTATCTTGAAAGTATGACTTATCTTTTAAATTTCCCGGCTTCTTGACCTCTAGTTTCACTAATGATGAATGATTTTCCGAAATGTGTACATATAGCAATTTCAATTTACACTGGCATTTTGCTAGATATTGACTATTTGTGATCGGATACCGCTACTGTGGGAGTAAAACTCACCGAGAGTATATTAAAATGTCGACAGTACTTTGTGCTGTGAGATCTGGAAAGATGTAGCAAAATTTTCAGCCATTTTAATTCGTGAATTAATTTAAAACTACGGTTTGTTTAGTTATACAGTTGGTTTCGGATTCATATAAATTGGATGATAAGGAATGAATTTTCAAAATGTATATGTAAAATCAACTGTAATTATTTGCAATTGTTCTATATTTTTCTATTAAATTGTATTTTTTTAACGATTCCAGATTTTTTGTTTTGCATGATCATTTTAGGGATCTTATGATTGCAAATACTTTTTTGTTTTATTATACACATTATCATTATCCTCTAATTCTCTTATTATTATTATTATTATTATTATTATTATTGTTGTTATTATTATTATTATCTTACAAAACTGACTCACCAGTTGTGCAATTCACAAAAAGTGATTTCGTTTCTCCAAATTTATTCCTAGCAACAACCGTAAAATTGTAAGTCGACAATTCTTTTAATTTAGTGATTTCCAATGTGAATCTTTCTTTTAGACCTGGATCTGCTATTTCTGGTGATACAATCGTCTTCTCATCCATTTTGTACCGTACACTAAAGGTTTGTTGATCTCCATTATTGAATTCAGACACCCAAGTAATGTTGGCACTTTGATGATCCAAGCATTTCGCTTCTACGTTGCTTGGTTGATTCGGATGTCCTTTAACATAAATTTTAAAAAATTATATTAAAATTGTTAAAAACGTTAAAACCGAAGAATAAGATACTTCTTAATGATAATAGAAGTAGACCTATTAATTCAATCTGATAACATTGTATATGATTATTATATATTCGTAATATCGGTTCTTTAAGTGTACTCTCTCTCTCTCTAATGTGTGTGTGTATGTGTGTGTGTGTGTGTGTGTGTGTGTGTGTTTATGTGTGTGTGTGTGTGTGTGTTTGTGTGTGTGTGTGTGTGTGTTAAAATCAAGTATATGCATTGGATTTTTTACTTTAAATCTTAAGTACACACTATACTTATTTAAATTTCTGATGTTTTGGTCGTTTTTAAAATTGCAATAAAATTGCTTTCAATCAAGATTAAAACAAATTGCATGTAAGCCTTGCTCGTATCAGTAGTATCTAAACAAGAGCACATCCGTGCATAAAAAACAAACGATTTAAGCAATAAAATTTATTGAAACGCTTATTTAGTAAGACCAAGCATAATGAGAATTATTTATCTCTTCTCCAAATTCGATAATCTTTATACAATAATGAAAAAGTTTTGAAATAAGCAATAAGAACCAAAAAACAATCGAAAAAATAGAATAATATATTTAGAAATATATTATATACCATAATTGGCACTCTTGTAGTGCCCACTTCAACCCATTCATCTTTTATTATTTTTTTTTTCCCAATATTTATTATGCGAATTTATTTAACTAAAAAGATCATTCAGCTGGTAAAACCTTTACCTTGTGCACCAACGGAGAAGATGTCAGTTGTAACATTAACTTCATTTATGGCATATATTATGTAAGGTCCAAAGTATTCTTCCTGCAGAGAATATCTGGTAATATGAGATACGTGTCGAAATACTTCAGATTGATATTCAAATATGTTGTTTATTTCGACATTATCAGAACCATTTGTTAATTTTGACAAGTTTGACATTAATGAAGATTGAAAATACCATCTAAATGTCGGTTTTGGATAAGCTAAGTACATAGGTGCTATACTTAGTGTGTCTCCAGATCCATAAGCAACCTGTTTATCTTTGTTTGTTATATTTATTGGCCTTGGATAACCTGAACAAAATATTCACATTAAAAACCAAGCATTATGCATTTTATTCCATTCCATTTAAATATATAACACTAATACCTGCTAAATTTTTTGATGTGCCATATGTGCACATTTCGGAAAATCATTCCTCATCAGTGACACTAGGGGTCGAAAAGTTTGATAGATAAAAACTTACGTCAAACAGTTGAAAAATAATAAATCTAAAGTTCCAAAATTGTATGAATCCAAATCCAGCTAAGGAATGCTTTGCAGGAGGGAACAAACCTTAGTTTTTAAAGGATATTTCGATAGTTTTTAAGTATTAAAAGTTATAATTGATTCAACTGTTTTGGAAAGGATGTTCTCATTATTTACTTGTCACTGATGAGGAATGATTTTCCGAAATGTGCACATCTGGCACATCAAACTTTGGTATTTGTTATATATTTACTTGTCATTCCGAACTTTTATTTCTGAAAAAACTCAAAATATCATTAATACCTGCACCATGGGAAATATATATAAAAACATTTCAAAAAAAAAAAATTGAAAAATGTTAGTCAAAATTTTCAGTGAGTCTGTATGCAAAGAAAACTGTGGCCTTTCCTGCTCTTATGCTTATGCAATTCATTGCCATTTTTACATATTTGCATCTTGACCTATGTTCAAATATATTTCTTATTATTGGAGTTGATGGTCCGATTAAAAAAAACTAAGCTGATCAACAAAAATAATTTTTTGTAATCACTATTAAAATATATATCGATCTACGTTTAAAATTACGTTAATCTTATAAAACTTTTACACATCGAAATTGGGGCCAAGTGTTCCGGCAACACTTTAAAATGCGTCTACCTGCTTCGTGCGAATTGAAATTGTAAAATAACAGACACTTGAAGCTTTTTGATGTACAATAATTTAAAAACAACAGTTGCATTATATTCTTCAACAAATTTATGATGACGTCATGGAAATGTTAAGCCCTTAAAAAGATAAAATAAATATAACAATGAGACGTTGGTTAATTTGTAGACATGACTTGATTATTAAGAAATTTCAAAATACAAAATACGTACATAATACAAAAATGTCTTTTCTTATCGGTGGTTTTGGAATGAACTTGTTGACAGCTTCACATTTATACTCTCCAGTGTCCTCGCATCTTGCAGAAGTCAATATGTATTGTAAATGTAAACCTGTAGTTTGTGATAATATTGTATCGTTTCGTCCATGACGTAATGTAATTTGTGGCAGTGGCAGTCCTTCAGCATGACAGGTTATGGTTGGTGTAGAATGTTCACTTATTGTGAAATTGTTTTTACTGATGTTTAAACTTTTCACTTTTGCTGCATCTAGAATTAACATAGATATGTTGAATAACTCAGCATAAAATTTTGAATTTCGCGGGAGATTAGAACAGGTATTTCATTATGAAACATTTGGAAGTACAAATAAAAATAATTAACATGATAGTCAAGTATTTAAGGGCGCTTATTAAAAATAACGTGCATTTAGCTCATTTTTGAGGTAATATTGAAATATAATTTGATTAAGAGCTTATATACAATTTGAACATTTAATCTACATTTTGTCACAAATAACCGATATTGGTGACTGAATATATTGCAGATACATCTGGATAAGTTTTCTATATTTTGCCAGAAAATGTGTTGCTAATTACACTTAATAATATAATATTTACGACATTTGCAGCTTATATTGATGTTAAGAATGATCAAATTTGCTTTTATTTTTTATCAAAATGATAATTAAAAACGATTATGGTGACCAGTTGCATAAATAATGTAATAAACTATAAATATAATTTTATTGTTCATCACGTATTTTATTCAAAGTTAACTTTGATATACAGTCTTTGCAGACAAATTTATTTAATAGATGACACCAAATTTTAACACTAAATGACTTATGTTTCTTATACTTTAAGTGATGAATGTTTGTTTTATAATTTTGAAGTGCATGACAAACATTATCTATACTCACAATGAACAATGACATTGATCTCCTTAGATGACCCTTTGGCAATAAAATTATAAGCTATACATTTATACCATCCGGCGTCCGATCTCTGCATGTTGTATATGGTAAGGTTATTTCCTAGTATATCATTCTGTCCAGGTATTATCCATTTGTATGTACATGAAGGTTTACATGTGGCTCTACATTCTATAGGTCCAAGTTGATATGTTTCATTCACAACATAGTTCGGTGATGGCGTGTCAAGTATAACCGAATTACCGGGACCATCTTAATTTGAAAAAAAAATAATCATTTAACAAAATATCAGTTTTAGAGTTATTTTAAAACCATAAACAATTAAACAAAAATCAACATAAAAATTGTTTAAACAACAGAAGGCTTGTCTTTATGTTCATCTATTGCATAAAAGTTTAATATCAAAGCCTTAAAAGTTATATATATATATATATATATATATATATATATATATATATATATATATATATATATATAGACTAGACACTAATGGCGGTTTATTGGAAGTTTGTCCAGTGTGTGTATTGTGTGACCTTTTTATCTTAGCATGGGATTTATTTGAAATTTACAAAAGATATGCATATTTAAACATAGAATTGATATATAATTAATTTCAAGGTACGGCCTTTTTTTTAAAGTTTGGCTATATAAGCGTTGTGGGATGCTGGCATTGTGGGACCTTTGTATATAATATCCCACAAACCAAACTTTGCGTTGTGGGCCTTTTTGTATAACGGTACATGCATTTAGCTTTTAGGCTATTTTCTGTATCGTATAAAAGTTGAACACTTTCCGTTTCCCGTTTTTATGCGATATGATTAAAATTTCTGTTTAAATATAACATGCAAAGTACCATTTGATATCATGTATTTTCCTTAGCGCAGTTTTAATCGGAAGATTTTTCAATATTTTAAAACTTGTGATTTAAATTAATTTGAGCGCAAATATCAAGTATGTAAAAATATATAAATGCAGTAAATCATACTTAGAAAATTAATACTCTCTCTCTCTCTCCCCCCCCCCTCTCTCTCTCTCTCTCTCTCTCTCTCTCTCTCTCTCTCTCTCTCTCTCTCTCTCTCTCTCTATACGCGTTTTACATACAAGAAATAAACTAAAGAACTGAGCTTTTATTTACATGAAGGAAGATGATTTCTATAGTTCTACATTTCTACACGGAAAAGTCTACAAAATAATGTTATTGTAACATAAAGATCCACATACCTAAATTATTGGTAGAATCAACGTGATGGTCTATATCTTGTGTGATATTAAAAAGAAAATTTCAATATTCAAATAGGTATAGGCCTACATGAGCTAGAACTCCCCTAAATCGAGAGAAAACATGTTTCATGATGACTGCTTTTAAACTGTCTTCTATTGCGTCCGTACAACGACATGGGTCAAAATTTAGACCGCTGGTTGCACGATGTGTCTATGTACTTTGAATAAAATGCACCTACAAATAGCTTTATCAAGCAACTACAGATTTTATTTATTTATTTATTTTAGTGTTTTGGAGAAAACTATTTATTTATTTATTTTAGCGTTTTTGAAAAAAAAATTATGAAAAAATTTAAAAAAAAAATTAATTATTAAAAAAATTGAAAAAAAAAAATGAATCAAAAAAGAATTTGGAGAAAGCCATGACCAAAACCTTTCAAAATTCTTTTGTCCTTCAAATAAATAATTTGAAAACTAATCAATGAATTTTCAATTTTCATTATTTCAAATATTCTTTTAAACGAAATTTCAGTAGTTGGAACAAAATTAATTCGTCACTCTCGAAGTATTTTACAAATCTTTTCCTAATTTAATACAATCATGGTAGTTTTAATTTTAGTGGGGACGATATAAAAATCTTAATTATTTAAATTATTTAAATAAGAAAAAACATATTGATTTTGCACGTGAAGATAATTAAAATCGAATAACTATATGCTATTGTTTTCGTGCAAATTATCTTGATAAGTGTCATGCGTGAAAAAAAGTTTCAGCGTGAACTAATACACCCGTGATTTTCTGAGTGCTACATTCAATACTGAAAACCAAGTTGGTTTAAATTGTCAGATTAATGAAGTTTAAATCAAATCACTCTTTTGAATATATCTAAAATAATGTTAAAAGGCGATTAACAGATGCCCAGATAATTTGCAAAATGCTGTTACAATGAGGGATATCTAATGAAGAACCCTTCAAGAGCTTAAATATGTGCGAAGTGAGGAATGAGACACACTTTCACAAAATCGCATACGGAATTTTATTGTGAGCCAGCGACGCCGAGGTATAGCTGTTATTGATGCCGTTGTAATGAATTATTTTGACCCGGGTTGAAAATTGACCCGGGATTCATTTTTCAACGTTGAATATTGAACCGGGGGTGCTTTTTCAACGTTGAAAATTGAGACCAAAATTCGTGAAATTTATACCCTGGGTCATTTTTCAACTAGTTGATGATTTTTTTTTCTCTATAAATTCTGACCTTATTTCGTTGAAAATTGACCCTGTTGAATATTGACCCTCCCCACAAACTACAGAATTTTGATCTGTCTATGATCTGGACGTTGTTCAACATGATGTGTGTGTGTGTGTGTGTGCGTGTGTGTTTATAAGTTTCTAATCCAGAATAAAATAGAGAAATCAGTAAATCATTACATAATACAAGGTATACGGTAAACGGCTATTATGATACTGAGCGGTCAGCATGGGTTGAGTTTTTTTTTAAATTCCAAAATGACAGTATATCCTGCCATCAATTGTTGGATTTTTATGTCGACTTGTCAAATGTTTAGCGCCTTGTCGAATTTCATGTTCACTTGTCAAATAATGATAATGTCGACTCGACAATGATTTTGTTGACTTGTTAGATAATTGTGACGACTTATTAGAAATAGATGTCAACTTTTCATATCTTTTATGTCAACTGTTAGAGAGCACTTTTCAGATGTAGACTTGCAAAGCAAATATATTGTCAACTTGATAGCACAAACGCACGATCTCATTTTTTATTTTAAACATGTCAATAAAGGACAACACAAAGAACTGATAAAAAATAAGTTACCTTTATAAAACGTTATTCGTTATTACGCGAAAGCTATGTGTTATTTCGCGAAAGTTACGCGTTAACTAATGAAAGTCACGTGTTATTACGTGACATGTTACGCGTTATTACGCGAGAATTACGCATTATTACGCGATTTTTTTCGAGTTCATTAGGCTTTCGTGCAATTGTATGCATTTGATAATTATACAGTTTTCCGATTGCAAAATACAATTAATTGGCTCTCGTTTGTCAATATTTGTTCGGGTATATCAAAATATCTTCAATGGTCCTATTTTCTCTTAATATTTATGTTATTTTTCACACCTGTTTACTGAAAGTTGTTTATTTCAAAATTTTGAGTATGTTAAAGTTATTGTTTGGTTAGTGGATGAAAATGCAATAGCAATTGAACCTCACCATCTCAAAGTGGGTATCGATCTATTTCATGAAATATTTCATTTTATTTTTTATGAACACTAGATGCATTTTAATTGTACAGAGGGATGTTGTTTGATACAAATACAAGAAGGACAATGTTTAAATATTCATTTCCCGATATATCTTCCTGTACAGTAAGATAAAAATGTAACACACCATTCACTAATTCTGTAGCATGCACGCGCATCCAATATCACGTCGTTTATGTATTTGTTTCAGGTTCTCAAGTGTTGTCTTGTATTTGATTTATAGCTTCTGCTGATTGTATTTAACTCCACCAATTACAGTCGTCATTTCTCTGTCGTTAGTTTGAAATTTACTTTAACCATCTTAAGAATGCACGTTAGATACCGTTTGTTTTGCAAATCACTGTCAATGGATCACCAATTAAAAACATTGAGTGGAGAAAGCTATTTGTTATTTTTTCAGTTATTTCATTTTTGAGAAAAAAATTCAAATTTACTTACATTATTCCTAGAGATTATTGAGAATATTTTATGATAATATTTCGAACACGCTCGTATTTTGGAAATAGTGGACTAACAAAATGTTACTTTTTGGTGTATTCGTTGTGATTAATGAATAGTTTTAGAAATTCGGTTTTCATCAGAATTCCTCAATAATTTCTAGGAACACTATATATTAGAGTTTAAGGCCCCAGTCAAGATTCTTTCATTTATATCGAGGTGGTCAGTTCAAGGATTGGGGAGAAAACCGGAGTGCCAGAAAAATAACCACTGACCTGCTGCAAGCGACAAACTTTCTAGATCTCACACTAAAATTTGTCCCGATTGTTATTCGAAAAAGTTAATAATAATTTTGAAAATACCCGCCCTCACCCTCAACATGTTTAAAACTTCAGAATTCTTGGTCAAAAGTCGTAGAGTAGATGATAACTAATACAGAAAAATCGGTAGACGATTGTAGACTGACTTAAAAGAAAAAAAGGATTTGCAGTAGGAACACGGTGCAATTCACCATATAACGAAAATATGCCCGACAAGACAAGAAAGTGCACTTTATAGGACAAATTTTGAATGATGGACAAGTTCAATAAGCTATGAAGTCTAAAACAATCATACAATGCAGGCAAAATATTATTGCACAATTGCATATGTACACTATATACTACTTCTTGGTTTAAAGTAGTAAGAGGCGTTATTTACATAAAGCAGGTACTCTATGTTCGGACAGGGAGAATGACAGACAGACAGATTGCCTGAAACCCGTATCATTACCACTCCTCCCCCAATAGAAACCACAAAAAACAACTAAATAAAACAAACATCAATTCATTAGTATTTCCTGTTTTAACCTGTTGAATTTAGACCAGGTTTACTGATCAAAATTCCACGATCCGGTTCAGTTTTCAACATTGTCGTAGCTGGTCGTAATTCAACACAGCTGGCCTCAATTTTCAATGTTAAAATATAAGCCCCCACCCCCCCCCCCCCACCCCCAAGCAATGAAGTATGTAGGAGTACGCTGGAGTAGAATCACATTTGCTGTGTGTCTGTCTGTCCGTCTGTCTGTAACCAGGTGATATGTAAGTATTATGTGTAAGTGCTGCAGTTGTGTCATGTATGTAATAATGTCTTTGTTCCACGTGTATTGTGTATTTGTTTATATATATATATATTTGTTGCATATGTTTACTGAACAATACTGACGTAACGGCGACCTATGACTAAAACCTTGACCTGTCAAATCAAGGTGCATGCTGGGTTATCACACCTATTCCCGCCATCATTTTCACCATTGTAAAATAGTGTAAAAGGAAGTGAAAATTGGTAAAACATCGAAACATTTGAATCGCCTTGTTTAATACTGCAAAGTATAATCAGACGTCCGGTAAGCTTTCTGTTATTTTTATGTTATTTTTATTTATCTAGATTTTCAGATAATTTATGTTTTAAAATATTATATTGTTGATCGTCTTGGGATAATTCCGTCGGTAATTCGATCTTTTAATTTATATATTGTAGGTTAAATTTGTACATAGATTAGCTTGTAAGCTGTATAACATATTGGTAGATGTTAATAAATTTGTAAAACAAAACCATCGGAGTCACTTAGTTTTAAATATGATGGAACCCCGGGTTACATGTCTATAAACACAAATTGTCCGGAGTTTAATTCAGTTGCGTAAGATCCCTTTTTTCTGAAACTATGAACAGATGTTAGGCATTATAAAACCTGTGCATCTGCAATTATCAGTTTGGTCGAATGAATTTTGTGGATTTATTACCATTTTCAACTTAAAATTTTTCACACGTACAATTTTGCCGTATATACCATTTGTCCAGAAGTTTATTTAAAAATGTATGTTCAGTTTTTCCTAAACTATGTATCGATCAAATTTCTCCTTCAGAGACAGTTTTAGTTAATTTTTAGTGCAAAAATGATGTTATAGCAATATAAAGACACCCAAAGAGTACACATTATTAATTGTGCTACTTGTTTCTGAACCATAACTGTTGTTAATCATTTAGTTCAACTAAACATTATACGTATGATATCGGTGCATTTTATGCGGAAAAAGAATGTAATTTAACTAGCCATTTGTCTTTAAGGAATTAAAATGTGATCGATTATATATGCCATTGCCATGTGTATTTCCGAAATGGTTTATTTGTTTCATATATATGGTCATCTTCATAATAATAATAATCAATAAAAAAATTAATTAAATTAGTTAGAATTTACACTTACTTGTCTTATTGCTATTTATATATATGTTTTTAAATATTTTCGTAACTTCAAGTCAATTTTTTTCCAATGTCATATAGTTGGTCATTGCTAAATTGTATCTTTAATATGTTGTAACCAAATTTCTTAAAACCAACCGGTTAGTAAAGGGTTAACCCTTTAATTGGCAGATACTACAAACTAAGCCACCCTAATTTTTGGAGGGTCTGTAGCACAATGTTTGGTGTAAAATTGTTAAAACTTGACCGATTGATGTAAATTTAGTACCATATGAAACTAGAGAAAATTGTCAACAAATCATATTCTTCGAGTTTTTTTTTATACGGAGTATATTTCAATTTGATTTTTTAAATTGAAAATTACGAAGCGATCCCGGTCCTGACGTAGTTAAAAATTAGGAATGCCGAAAAAATACGGAAAAAGTAATTCGTTCAAACTTTGAAATTAAGTTTCAAGCCCAAATAAAAACCACATAATTATGAAGAGCAGGAAAAGGTTGTTTGACTTATGTAAAGAAATAATAACTTGAGCCATAAATAACATCGAATTTATTACTTGGAACAGCTACCACTTTTGATTTTTATCATGATTTATTTTGACGTTTTTGCCTTCACCGAAAAAAACAAAACGTTTCGTTCTTATTTTACATGGTGGCACTGTTTGATGCATCTTTATAAGTGAATTTTCGAACTTTGATTGACAAATTTTATGCAATTAAAAACGATTTTTTTTCTATTTTATACACATATAAAAAATTGTATTTTAGAAATTATTTCATTCAACAATTTTAAATCTTCGGCAAATGAATCTGAGGTAAAACTTGCATTTAAAATTTAAACAAATTACGTGTCATTATTACAACTTTATGTTTGAGTCGATGTAAATTTATCCCGATAGAATCAATTTATCAATTTTTCGCAATCACAAACTGTAAATTTTATTTGATGCTTTTCTAAAATAATTTTTTTCATACGAGGACGATCAAAATACAATTTTAATTATAATGTAGACCGCGATTTGAATATCTGTTTGAGGATTTATCACTGCCGAGTATCAAAATGTACACCGCGTTCGTGTCGGGTAATCGGTCGGCGCAAACAATTAAATAAATGATTTAATAATTACAATAAAATAAGAAATAAAAAACTATATTTTACTTTATATCAGAATAATACATATATTTAAAAACAATTGAATGCCTGGATTGATATCTGTATATCCCATGCATCTGACACATGTTTGCTGCATTGAATGTGTCTTCTCCTACGTCCGTACAGTGTTTCTAAAAATATAGAGGTTCGGCTTGGGTTCATAAATATATAATCTTCATTGTCTCCTCCTCATTTTTTTAAATAATAGTATATAAAATCTTTATTGCCTCCTCAACTGATCGTGGGCATTGGTTCATCATAGCCATATGGGCAATATGTCCCAGGGTCAATGATTTGGTTTGAACAAAAATCCAGATAATGGCCGTGTGGTTTCATGCCGGTTTTTAGTAAAAGAAAAAAAAAACAGTTATGATAAAAAATAAGGACAAATTGTTGAAGTTTTTGAAATTCAAAAACCTGCATACATAATGATAAGAAACGAGAAGTAATTTAATTTGAATTTTTATTTAAATTTTTGTACAAGTTTTTAAACTATAAAATTGTGTACATGGCGTGAACATTAATTTTATTATTTTACAAAGATTTAGTAAAAAAAAAAAAAAAAAAAAGGGGGGGGGGGAAGGGGAGGGAATTAACTGATAAAGTCATTGGTAATAAAAAAAAAAAAAAAAAAAAAAAAAAAAAAAAAAAAAAAAAAAAACGCCTGCATAGTGGGAATGTCGGTAAAGTTAGAAAAACATCTAGCTATACTGGTAATATTCCGACAAATACATTTTTAGTATTAATTTTAATAATTTTGAATCTAAATTTAGAGTTGAACACCATTTCTATGTATGTGTGTAAAAAAGAATTCATGACTAGTAATAAGGTTAATATAGGTATGAAAATAATTTCAACTTTTTTTTTACTAACTCACAGAAAAATAAATACAAATTCAAAATATATAGGAAAAATAAATACAATATCTTCATAGAAGAACATACTAAAAATTTGTAATTTTGACATGTTTGTAGTCGTGTATTTTGTCACTAAACATATAAAATAACTTAAAACTTTCTTGAAAACCTATAGTTTAAAAATACGCGACTGAATGTCTAGGTCTTCTTCTCAAAATGTGAAAATGTGAGAAAAATAATCTGTCTGCATTTCAAAAGTCGGTGGACTTCACTAAGTACTCCTGGTCCCAACATTTCTCCAGATTTTACAGCTTGAATGAAAGAATCTTGACTGGGGCACAGAATTTCATGGCTCCACTCTGAAATGTGTGTCCGTTGAGAACTCTCGAATTTTCACGAGATTGACTATGACTTTTGATCACACACACACTCTCTCTCTCTCTCTCTCTCTCTCTCTCTCTCTCTCTCTCTCTCTCTCTCCTCTCTCTCTCTCTCTCTCTCTCTCTCTCTCTCGACGATTTAACCATAAAACTGAAGGCGAAAACAGTAAATAGTGATGACAATATAGTGTCATTATTCTGCAATATGAGGACAATTCCTGTATGATAACAATTCCTGTATGACTTGTAAAACATAACCCAAACTCCGCGATAAATAAATTATTTCAAGCTTTCTAACAAGCCTAATATTATAAACAGTAAATTTAGGAATACTTGTTATCAATACAGTGCCCTTACTATGTAGGTTAATGTGTTAATATTTTTCTAAGATTTCGGTGGATAGTGTAACACACACACACACACACACACGTTGATTCAGAGTGGCTTACACGACAATGCTGTGTTTCTATAAGTTCGAATAGGTTCGTTTATGATTTAAATACTAAAATACTGTCCCAAGATAGCAATTAAAATTCTTCATGTAAAGTCAGATATAACTGGTAATTTCTCAATATAAGTTAGATAATATTGAGTTTATGTCTGAAATAACTATTTCTATCCACTCATGTAGAAAAATGTATTGAAAAACTTGACAATCGGTTTTAAAAATTGTAGTGTAATTGATGAAAACCACTTTTCCCACCCAAAATGCATATAATATGTGAAATATGCATTTTGAAACAGTTGCAAAAGCCATTTGTTGCAAATGTTTGACATGATTCTGTATATAAACAAGATATATAGAAAGAAGACAAGATAATCTGGTGCACTGATTATCAAAGTTACCCTTGTAACAGTAACATGTATTAATCTTTGCCAAATCCTAAGTGGTTTTGTTGTTTTTCAAAGTTATTATTCAGTCCCTTTCCAAGCGATCGGTTTAAGAATGATAGAGGATACCCAGAGAAAAACACCAACCTTCAGAAGAAATATGAACTTTCTAACTCTTGGATCTGCTTGATTAGCTCGATTAGTCGATTAGGATTCAAAATCAGTGGTGAGAGGCACTATAATCTGTAAGGCAATGCTTTTCAGTGTTGCTTATATCTATGTCACTTGTACGCCTAAAATACCCCAAGTTTGTCAGACCGACTTTTAAGCACTCGTACATGATGAATAAAATGCATATTGTTCACCTGCTGTTTCCTACCTGACCTAGTCTGATCCAAGGTTGTGAATTACCAATTTTATCAAGTATCTGGCATATATCTAAAAAGATATCATAACTTCAATCCAAATTCAAACTTTAGACGTCACAAGTTGTAGCAGTGTATGTTTATTGTACTTATCAAATACTTATGTCATGTGCTGATTTTGAATTTCTGTTAAAATAATGCATTCAAAATCAGCAAATGACACTTATTTCAAATTTAAGTAAGTGCTTATACTGCGAAAGCACATGGGTTTTCCCACGATTTGACCAAATTCGCTGATTCTGTTATCATGGTAACGGATATCGACTTACAAGGAAAGGACTTTTAAAAAAAATAGAATGACGTTTGGTATAATTATACAAATTTTAGGGGGGTTGGTAAAAGATTATTTGTTATCTCGAGTTTCTTCAAAATTCAAGTTTTGAAACTAGGTCATGTAATTTTATTTTAAATGATAGAATGAAGATTTGAAAATAATCTGTAACTTACAGTTCTACTAATTATTCATTTTATAATAAAAACTGGGTTGCACCTCTGTTTATTTTGCATGAAATATATAAATAGTAAAATACCATGCTCTTTTACGGTCTTGACCAGATTTTTGCAATTTTTGTTGCCATGGTAATGGAAATTTGATTGCAATTCTGACAAAAAATAAAACTATCATGTATGTTTTCTAAATATAGATGTTATTTTTCCATCATTCCTTTTAACTGTTGAAGTATTGAGTCGAAAAAAATGTGTTCTTACGTGAACATGTCCATTGAAATCACAAGATATGACTGTCTTTTTTTTATGCGATAAGCTGATGATTCTGTAATAATCGAAATCTCATTTATGTGAAAAATGCAAAATTCACAAGTGTACTTTGTGTAAGCTTTTATTAGGGGCTAAATTTTTTTTTTCTTTTCAAAATGCACGTTTTCCGCCTGCTGATATCTAGACATTATCAAAAATTATGGATTTTGATACAAATTCTCGTTTATAGTACATTTTTGTTATATTCGTTGCCATGGTAACAAATATTTAGCTGAAAATAGTTTTGAATACTTTTTTATTAAACAAAGGTAAAATTCATATATAGTTTCATAGTAATAAAATTTTCATAACATAAATAAATTGGCGTCGAAATAGTGGTCTATTTTCTTCTTCAAATATAAATTTTGTATATAACGTTTGTTTACTTTTAGGAATTTAACCAGAAATACATGAAATTTGATGGTTTTATTTTTTGGGAAAACAAACAAATTTTGAAATGATCTTTCTACAGTATATTTGAATAATGCATAACTTCGATTTGTAAGAAAGAAAATTTATTTCAAGTATGCAGGAATCAAGATAATAGCAATGTTTTGGAAATCAAGCAAAAATGTGAAAAATTTCACACATTTGTGGTGTAAGTGCTTTGTTTATGTTGCCATGGTAACAGATTTTTCGATTTTACCTATCTTAATGTAAAGTATGTTATATAGGGATACAAAATATATAGGGGTTGGTTATTAACATTTTTTACTGCAAATGTCCGAAATTTCGAATTTAAAATATGGTACATTTTTTGTTAAATTTACAAAATTCCTCTGCCAATTAAAGGCTTAATGAGCATAAAAAATCATTTTTTTATTTTAAATATGCAGTTCGTGAACAAAAATTTCAGTACATACCTTAGATAGTGAAAGACTGATACTTTTTCTGTATATTTAAAAATATTAGGTTATAATTGCGTATAAATTCCAATATTTTGCGTTTTCCACCTCACACTACAGTTTCCATAGTAACGGATTTGTGGTTAAGAAATAAAGAATATATATTTAATTTGATATTTTCAGATACAAAATAAAGGGTTATAGTTTCATTTTTATCACAAAAGCATTACAACGGAATTAAGATTAAGGTCATTTTAATGTTGCAGAAATTTTGTGTATTTTTCGAGACGTTAAAAAGTAAAATCGCATCTTCGATATTTTTTTAGGTAAAACCATAGAATATTTAATCATTAATAACTTTAGAAATAGTTTCAATATTCATCTCAAATTTTCAGCATATGTTATTCAGTCTAAATACTTTCGAAAAATGCAAAGATATCAAAATGTGATTTTTGCGCATCTGGACCCATTTTCCCAGTCACGGTCACATGTATATCAGATTGTGGGCATTTCTATATCATGTCCCATAACCCACAGACAAATAAATGATTATATATAGTAAATTTGGGTCTTTGTACCATGTCTAAATCCTATCGGCCGAGTATACTGGCACACAAAATCGACTGTATTTCTATCCAGCAAATGACATATAATTGTATAATTATATGCATGTGTATTTTTTATCTGCAGATTAATTTTTCTCAGTTTAGGATATTTCACTTATATCCAGACATTGCCAAATAAGTGACGTTTCAAGGTACCACCTTAAAGATTACTTGGAATTCAATCCCAGGAAAAATACTTAATCAGCTATAGGCAAAGTTGCAATTTTTTTTTGGTTTAACCTCCGGTTGCATTGTGATAAAGAACCCGTTTGTTGTGCTACGCCTACCGTGACACAAAACTTTACTTTAGAGGGTCTCGTCTGAAAGACGACTTATATTTCTAAAGAGGTTTTGGCGAAAGACGGGCTCGATTAGGATCAACTCCGCTTTAGATATCACTTACCTAACAAACACTCTACCACGATAGCAAAGTGGTCTCACTGAAAGTCGCGAGTTTCACATCTTGATTCTGAATGTTTGACAGATGAAGTTACTACCTATTTTCAAGTCTTTGAATGAACACGCGACATCCCACTTGCTATTACAGCAGTGCATAGACTTTAATGATTATACAAAAGGTACAGCATATTGCTTCCGCTGCATCCTAGCTTACCATGATTCCAATGTAATTGCAATTCACTGAGCAGGACCTGATCACTATTCACTTCAAAAAGGATACTTTTTTGACGATAAACTTTAGCCAAAAATAATTTAAAAATTGTGCTATGAATGTGAACTAAATTATTTTAAAATAGCTACCTAGTTTCCATTAAACAGTACAAGCAAATTGCCAAATCAAGAATTATGTTTCATTGTTGGTTCCCATCAAATATACATTTTCAGGGACCTTTTTATTAAGATGAGGGTATTTTTCGTGGTTCTGACTATCAAGTACATCTTATTTACTGACAAATCTTTATTTCACATGCAGTGTACCTTTAATCGCATAGAATGTAATCATTTAATCGCAATGATGTGGGGTGGAAATGTTCAAATTCCCAAACAAACAATTTCAACTTCATTTTTCTGTTTTCTTTACAATCAATGTTACTGTTTGGTTTCTATTCACATCAAATCCATACAAAAGTACCCATCCATAATTCAAATTGACATCGTCCGAAAATAGCAAAATGGGCAAAATGTTTGGTTAAAATTTAACACATAAAGCTTGAGTAAATGGAGCAGAGACCAGGCAGGTGGAGTAGAAGGGTAAAACCACTGTATGCACTTAAACATAAAGGACTGGACACAAAATGCAGCTTACTCACTTTAGATTCAAATCCCTTGTTAAATTTAATTTTATTATGATGCTGACCATGTCTCCTTAGTAGCTCTTTCATTTCCGTCAGTACAATGACATTCAGTCCTCTGAATTTCGAAGAACTTCATGGGCAGTATATAATCGAATATTGATGATTGTTAAGTGGAATGGATAATGATCAGCCGCTATCAAGATTGTTTGACTGAATGAAGTTTTACGTCTCAGTCAAGAATATTCACTCTTATCGAGATGTCGCCATGTAGGTAAAGTGGCAGAAATTTATACCTTTGCAGTGTGCTAAGGGCAACTTTGCAAAACCTGACAAATACAATAAAACATTCAACACAAAAGAAGTGAGGCCCAGTGTTCAGGAAAGGTAAGCATCTCATGGTTAGCAAGCTACATGTCAAAATTATGATATATATCTATTATAATTAAAAAGCTTTTACAGATATAAAAAATTATTTTAAAAAATCATAAAAAATTATAAAACATACTGATACATATTTTCAGTTTTAAAATAATAAAAATACAAACAACAGAAAGAAGAGTGGCCCCTTTAGTTGATCAATTAGAAATTACAGTTTTTAAGAGGAAAACACACAAATGATGCCCCCAATTGATCATCAAAATTAAACCAAAAATTTTATGTTTTACAAAATTTTACCTAACGTTAAACTAAAACTGCTCAAAACATTTCATTAAAAAATTCTTTGGCCCTACAAATCTCAATTATATATAAAAAACAAATGCTGTAACTTCAAAACTATATAAATGGAACAAAAATACAAACTTTGTACTGGGAAATCTGCTCAAGAAGTATTAACTTAAGAAACTATTTGTTCAAATAAACAAGAGGCCCATATGAAGATATGCTCAAAACGTTTGCAAAGTACAATAGAAAATAACTGTAATTACAAAACCTTTCCAAGTTTATGCCAGTTTTTGGAACTGCCACAATACCTAATCAGAAATGTTTAGTCACAGTTCGTTCATAAATAGCTAAAAGCATGTAGTAACTAAAGTGGCATGGATAATTTCTAGATAATTAACCATTTCAGAATTCTAATGCAGATATGACCATTACCTCTGAACATATAACCTTATATTATATAACAAAACAATTGTCATATAAATAACTAGAATATTCAAATATACATATCAACACAAAAAGTTAATAGTTTTCAAGATAACTAAAAAATTTAAGCCATCTTATGCAGCTATGACATTGACCTTGAATCTATATAAAAATGATTGTGTTATCAATATTACAATATTCCAATATACATGCCTATACAAAAATTTTATAGTTTTCAAGATAACTAAGAATTTAAGCCATCTTATGCAGCTATGACCTTGACCTCTGAACATATAATCTTGAGTCGTATATCAAAATAATTCTATACAAAAAGTTTATAGTTTTCAAGATAATTAACAATCTCAGTCCTCTTATGCACTTTTGACCTTGACCTTTGAACATATGACCTTGAATATATACCTACAATATTCCAATATATACATACCTATGCAAAACATTTTCAAAATATATTGACATATATATATATAATTTTTAGCAATTTCCCCACTAGGTGTCCTGCCATTTTCCCATTTTGAGCCCCATGGCTACCATTTATGCAAATCTGAAACTAGATGACCTAAGAATTTTATAAATGCAAAAACTTAAGTATATCTCTTGTACACTCAGAGGAAAAGATTTTTAAAGTTTTTCACTATTTCCCCCCTTATGGTCAGGTGAGCTAAAAACTAAACAATCAAAACAAAACGTATAACAAATAACAAATCCAACCCAAATGAACCTATGCAAAATAACCAAGGACAAAGTTGAATTGAATTACATATGTTTGTAAACAAGAGATACATTCTAAAAGATTTGATGTCTTTTTTCTCATATCATTAAAACAAAAGGCCCAGTGATTCTCATTTGGGTTATTTTCCCTTTCCAACAAGCGGTAATAAAGTGCCAAATAAGTATTTTAGGCGGTAAACACCAAAATACAAAAAGTTAAAAAGAAACATTTAATGAGTAAAAGAGATATTAATGAAGGTCATATTTGTCTAATACTAATTTGGAATTTTTCAATACTGATACTTCACACGTAATTTTTCAATAAAATTGGCCTGTATTTCTCACACCAACAGATCTATCCACAGGGTATACCAGCATATAACAAATTGGCATATTACTTTATGGTCTATTGTTTATATAAACATTTTGCTTTCCTATGATGATATTGTTCACATTTGCTCTAATCTGAGCAACAGTTCTTCCAAGTAGGTCTTTTTCTAGTACTCTGCTAATGAAACTTCCAGGAAGCATTGTCTTGGTTTGCATGTACTTTCCAAATTAAATACCAAATTCTTTATTTTCCAGTACATTCCATCTTCTTTTTTACTGAATTGTATGCAAATCAACCAATTTAGAAATTAACATTCAATAAAACAAGAATACATTTTAAAAATATATAATTACATAAATATATATATCAATACAAGAGTTAAAGCCAGGGTTTTTGTACCTTGGAAAGTTTTATAACCAAATAGATCAAATAAGATATGGAGGGCTCAGATTATTCACTTATGCAGATGAGAAGATTTTTGTATTTGGATACAAAATGGCTACAAAATTCGAAAATATATGTCAAAAGAAAAGGTTTATATATAGTTTCAAAATAATAAAGATTTGTATTGTAATGCTAGTCAAGGTCAACCTCCTTCAGAAACATAGTAATGTTCATACCATTTAAGATTTTACTATTTAATGTCACTGTGATCTTGAATGAAGGTTAAGATCAACTAAAAAGTCAAATTACTGTAAATTTTGGAAAATAAGATGCACATCTTCAATATACATGTATATATAATGATTCCTGTGAAGTTTGAAGGTCTTTGGTAGATACCTGCACAGAGTTCAGAAAATAGGAACCCTCTGTCTAAAAACAACAAAGCTCCAATTGCAAATTCCGGATGTGGAACAACTATTTAAGAACATAATTAACTCCAATCACTCCTAATAAATTATTAATATTAATCAAAGAGTAAAGTCACGTGCCATAAACAAAATTATATTCAAGTTTAAAAGAGTATTTAACAAACTGTACTATTTAAATCCTTTCATATGCAGCTCTTAACTTTTTTGGGGAAATCAATATTTCTTTTACAGTAAATGACCTTGACTAAGGAACATATAAATGAATATTCCTGGCAAACTCCTGTCAAAAGGAACCTATGTACCAAGTTTTGTAGAATTACTAAAAGTTCTGCAGAACTCTACATCTTGCCTCTGAGAGCAACTGCATGATTGAAATCTTAAAGCAGATAAACAATTTGAGATTTCAGTTTTTACCCGAGATATTTAACATCAAAACAATCTTTATGTCAAATTGCATTGATATCAATTTATAATTTTATAAGATATAAGCTTAGAAACTTCAAAATTTCACTGAACATTTGTGACGCCACTGTTGCCGCTGATAGACAGAGTGATCCTACGGTTTTGTTATTTTAAACGGAATTTAACTGAAGGATATTAGTAATGTACATAAAGTTAAGGAATTTTTTCTCAGATAATAAAGTTGTTGAAGAAAGTTAACATAGACATACCTTTTTTCATAGGAACATGACTGTCAATGTCAGATTCAGAGGAACTATCTGGAATACATGATAAAAATATGTAGAAAAAATATCATACTTTAAACATTACAAGTCCAATTCCTGACACCAGTGCAGTTACACAAAAAGTGGCAGTGAAATCCATATACTGTAAACCATTTTATATTAGCTCATAGAAATTATAGTGATTTTTGTGTCAGTTGTGTTTGCAAGTTTTATTTTAGTGGCAGTGATTACCCTGTGTGGGACTACAAAATTTACACCTATACACAGACTGTTATATACATGTATCTTAATTAAGCTGCCTGTACATATAGGTATTATAAAAATTAGTTTATATACATCCTAAATCATCTTTGACCAGGTAATGAGTAGTATTAATTAAGTTAATTAAGCCAT
Source organism: Tegillarca granosa (assembly GCA_029721355.1). Taxonomy (NCBI): domain Eukaryota; kingdom Metazoa; phylum Mollusca; class Bivalvia; order Arcoida; family Arcidae; genus Tegillarca; species Tegillarca granosa. The sequence continues at coordinate 118,253 of JARBDR010000898.1, read as the reverse complement.
GTATATACTCTTTGTCATTCAGTACTATTATATGCAGACATATTTTTATATGTAGCTCAGTTGGCAGAGTGCTCGCTTGCTCATAAGGTCACGGATTCGAACCCAGACTGGATCTTTAAGACTTGAGAGGGCCTAGTGACTGAAGTCACAATTCTTTCGCATAGGAACTCAAAATAAACGAGGTACCATATCACGATAGGCATGGCACAATTAATAACCCTGTTGCATAATGCACATAAACTCAAATGTCCTTTAGTCAAGTCAGCTAAAACTACATATGTATAAATAACATGTTGCATTGAGCACAACTTGATATGACTGCATAATGCAGACCTAAATGGACAATGTGCAGAAATATGTTTTTTGAACATAATTTAGCATTCACACAAATTATAAATGGTTCAAAATGAGTCCTTATTGTTCTCATTTGGTCGGATAGTCATGTTTTTATGATGCCCGATTAGGTTGGTAAATTTACAATCTAGCAGAGATGTACTGGCAAAACTGATTCGATCGGCTTATGAAAGAAGATGGTAATTACCACAACAAGTTTCAAATAATGTAATGTACCCATACAGAAAAAAACATCGTCCAAACAGAATCAGAATACACAATCAAAACACTGCCAAAATCAATGTGTCTTGAACACTGGAGTGTAATTGTTAAAAACACTTGTATTGTACATTTAAGTTGTCAAGTACTTTTGTTGTTTTTACTGGATTGACTAACATCATTTCAGTGTAGTCATAACCAATCATAGTTATAATCAAGAAACTCAGTAAACCAGATTTGATATTGCTTTTGGGTTTTTTTTACATTAAAACAAGTTTTTCAACATGATTCAGATAAAAATATACCAGTACAAAAATACATAGTCAATATGTATTGCAGTACAGTTTAGTAATTCTGCAATATGAATATATCACAATACAATTTTAGGCATACAACTCTATAGTCTAGAGTACTTATTTACTCGTTTTTAAGCATTTATAAGAATTGATAACATTACCTGATGTCTCAATATAAGTTTTCAAGGATCATCCCTATAGTCATATCCAAGTTCCTCCCCTACCACAATTTCTTGTGTGGGAAAAAGACATAATCTAGGACTGTTATGGAACTTTTTCATTTTCACAAATTAACACATCCAATTGGTTCCTGATCCGTCAATCCTAAATCAAAGTAGTGAAAGTACATATATAATATAGCATGTATATATAGCAGGATTAACATATTTACTGATCAATATTCATGATAAAATGCATACAAATTAAATGTCTAATATTTGGTAATAAGAATTTGAAACAAAGGTGGCAGGGATTGCTAAAAAGCTATTTCTTCTATTATTTCATTGCATAACTATTCATCTACTAGACATTTTTTTCCTGATGACAAATACTTGTACCATTGCAGACATTTCTGTGTTTTCTTGTTTTTCACAATTGGTTACAATAACAGATTTAATATGAATGAATGATTTCATTGCAAAGAGTTTACTTTTGTCAATAAGTTTTAGTGTACAATCTTATTTCTTTTTTAATTTTTTCCCCTTTAGTTCTCCACTGCATTAATGAAAAAATGTAAGACAAAAGAGATTGTGTGAAAAGAAGGAGCAGAAACTAAAAGACTATTGCTTATTTCAAAACAAAAACAAATATCAAGACTTCTATGATTTTGTCTCAGACAATAACATGTTAGTGTTTAGATTCAGACAATACATGTCAGTCTGACAGGATATATCATGAAAAGAAATTATGTCACAGACTTAGACAAAACCAGTATAGAAAATTATAATGAAACAATTCAAAACATGCCAGATATCACCAAACACACAAGACCAATACCTAAATGGCATTACTGACATTACTTGGGATGTGCATCCAATGGCATATGAATATAGAGAGGTATTTGGTTTATGTGGCTGTAACTACCGAACTTCCCATTCAGGTTCAGCTCTGAGGAAACAATCATTACATATAAAAAATATGCCCTACATAACTTGTACCACAAATATTGCTAGTATCCAAAGTTTCAAATCATTCATGTTAGAACATAAAATTAACTGTTCTTACCAATATGGTTTTCCATCAAATCTATAACCAAAAGAAAATTGCTCTGGTGTTTTTCGCTTATTTTTTTATTCTTCCTCCAACAAACTCTAATTAAAACTTCCCATTTAAAAAAAAACTGTTGTTGCAAACAAATCAAAACCTAAGCAAAAAATAAAATAATCTTAGAAGATATTTTAATGACAATTAATATAATGTTTTTCAGGAAAAGTACAATGAAAATTCGCATTCCCATGTTCAAATACAAATTTTATTCATCAAAAACTATTGAATTATTTCCTTTTGCCACTGTCTGATGGAAAAGTAGCTGTTCAAAACTATTTTCCCTCAACTAAAAGTTACTTTCTACAGGTAAAACGAAACAGAAATTCCAAAGTCCTAAACAAGATTTGGTAAGGATGGTAAGAAAATATGTTAAGACTGTAGCAACTATTGTAGATGAGACAAAGAAGAAAATGCCATGACAATAACTTTTACAGCATACTATATATAACTCTTATACTATATATTACAGCTGATGTGGTCTTGTAATTTCCACCTTCCCTAAGGTAGAAGTTGCCAAACATTGTGCAAGGCATTTACAGATTTCATGGCCAACACTATGGATTCAACATTGCAATTCTTTGGAAATTACAGAATACAACTGGGATATAGTATAAATGTTTTGTTTGATTGGTTATTGTGATTTAAAATTTTATAAACAATTTTTCAGTCATTCAAATAAAGGTAAATAGTAGTTCATGTATGTACCTTTGTATCACGTATCCATTTCAGTTGACGTCTGCCTTGTACTAGTCTGCACATAAGTTCTTTAAAGTGCTAGTTCACTGAAACAGTATTACAGACTTGCCATATTATTTCACCCAGTAGCAGACAATTATATTGACAACAGAAAAATTATACATTGTATTTCTTTTCAACCCTATTTTAAATCTTGTTTAGACTTGACCAAGAGCACAATACCCAATCAACCCACTTCATAGGGAGCCACTCTACCAAAAAGCCCCCAAAGTGGTCTGTACTGTACAGGGACATATTCATACAATATTTTCACAAACTTACCACCAAATTTCCACACAAACTTCTTTCCAAAACCATCTTGGTCAATTTCCAATTGACAATAAGAGACAGTCTCCACTTCTGAAATGAAAGTTGAAAATATATATGAAAAAATACCTGGAATGAACTAGCCACTAAGGTCCTCAAACGCTAGAAATCTGTCATGTATTCAAAAAATTAAAATGAGAGTTTAAGCTCAAAATAAACAATCCTGTTATATATTCTGAAAATTAAGGTTTTGTCCTTCAATAACTAATAAAGCACTGACAAATGCCTGCAAAAAGTTAGATTGAATTGGATAAGAAATAGAATGAAAGTTATTGTTATATCTAATGCATTTGGAAACTAGTAATTAAAACAGATGCAAACAAGTTAACTGAAATGAAAAAATAAAGTTGTATCTGAAAATGAAGGACATTACACAATGTAAAGATAATGTTTTAAGTTTACTGAGGCTGTCACAAAGCAGAGAGTTAAATTTGAACTTTTGACCTCAAAATTTATCTACAATAAATGTGGTTCTTAACGCATTGTATCAAGTTGGTTTACACTTGAACCAAGTTTTGTCAAAAATACAATTTTGTACCAACCTTCATTTCAATCCACTGAAAAATGAAGGAAACAGAACAGACATGAAAAACCATATTAAAATACAAATTCTACCCTTGTAACCTTGACTTTTAACCAAAATAACTAAACATTGTTCATAACACATCTGTGAATGTGTGTGCCAAGTTTTATTAAAATCTATTGAGTTGTATCAAAATCTATTGAAATGTAGGATATAAATGTACATTAAAACACTACAAAAGTTCTAAGAATCTACCCTCTTAACCTATACCTTTTCACCAACATAACTAAACCATTGTTCATGACATCTGCACAATCATATCAAGTTTAGTTAAAATCTATTAAACAAGAGGCCCATGATGGCCCTAATTTGCTCACCTAAGTTTAAATGTAACTGGAATGTCTTGATAATACATGGTAAGTCATAACATGTTGCCTCAATAGAAGTGGTTTTTAGCTATGTAGGTCACTGTGACCTACTTTTGGTAGCAACAGCAACCAGAAACACAAATGTGAATGGCAATGGTCTATAGATGCTATTGACTAATATGAATGAAATGTCACCAGTAGTGTCTGAGAAGAAGTCTTTTGATGGATGGATGGATGGATGGCAGAGTGCCTATCCATAACAAAAGCTCACATGACCAATTTTCAGATCCGGATTTAAGACTTTACAGATTTGACACATTAATTAAAACATTTTTTTTTAAAATGTGAAAGTCAACTGCAAATTATTTTTAAAAAATTGTTCAATTATGTCACATAACAGTGATCTTGTAAAAAAAAAATTCAAGGTTTTAGCTATATTTACATGTCAGTATCACATGTATTTCAAAAGTAATAATTGCACTAAAAGTAAAAATTCATAAAATCGTTTCCATGCACCACTGTAAGTCATAAAATTCAGAAATTAAAAAAAAGGAAATAAAGTGAAAAAAGTGGCCTCACTGAAATTTGATCCCTCGACCCTTGGATTGCTAGAATTGAAAATGAAAGGTCGAAAAAAGCAACTTGTATTTTACAGAATTTCATGAAAATTGTCAAACATATGTTTCTTCACATAAGAAAATGATATTTGGAAAAAGAATTCACCTAAATTTATTCATTATTGTAATTTTTGTAAAAAAAGTACTATTTACAATGTATAAAAAAATAAACGCAAAAATGTGTAACCTAATTTTTCACAAAAATTATTGAAATTCACAAACTTGATATTTAAGATGCTTTAGATGCCAAATATCCCAGCAGATTTTATCTCAGTGAAGTGGTTTTGGAGAAGAAGATTTTTATAGATTTTCAACTATGTAGGTCAATGTGACCTACATTTGGTAGCTATAGCAACCAAAAACAAAAATCTGAAAGGCAATGTTCTATAGATGCTTTTGACCAAGTTTGAACAAAATGTGACCAGAATGTTCTGAGAAGAACTTGTTTAAAGCAATTGTTGTCGGATGACGGAGGGTCTGCCTCAATTGATACTAATAGCTCACATGAGCACTTTTTGCTCAGGTGAGCTAAAAATGTAGGAGAAAAGTGGAAAAGGTTTTGGCAGACTGACAAAGGATGAAACAGAAGGCATAAATGATGATTGGCCTCCAAGTATGTTTTAGATTTTGGTAACCATTTAGCATCCAATGTGAAATTTTTGGTCAACATTTACAAAAACTACTTGCCACAACTTTTAACAAAGTCCCCCATCCCCGAAAATGACAGTGCTGATTCACAAGCAGTACAAACATTTGTTTGGTTTCTTTGTTGAATTTCAACCCCGTAAATTCAGATAATCAGTAAGTTAAGAACATTTTGACATTTCTTCTGTTTTTAGATGGCGACACATTATCAGTGCTTTAGATGTGAAAGCATTAGACATAGGGGGCCTTGGCGATGTTAACACCAGAGTCAAGAAAGTGCTTGACACAGTCACTGAAAATCTGTACAATTTAAAAAACCCTCTGCTAACCTAGATTATAAAAATAATGCCCAGAATATGAAATGGTTTTGACAAAGTCAGAACTGATTATGTGTACACAGCGATCGAACAACCAAGGTCTAATTTTTGTTCACATTTTACAGTATTTACGCACAACATAAGATCCAACTGACCATTTTTGTACATTTCCAAACAAGGCTATGGAGGCAATTTTCAACAATCATATATGCAAAAACAAATAAAAAATTTAAGTAGGGCTTATACAATTCACTTTTTATTTCTTTTTCAATACTTTACTTCAGCTGAAATCATATTAGTTTGCTTTATCTTAAATCAACTGCTTTGTTGACAGTAATTATTTTTTTAAATAATTAAAACAATTATTTAATTTCAATTTTAGATAAAAGATCTGGTTAAGTTTCGAACCCACAACCTCTCACTTACATTGTATAAGGACACAAATAATAATCTATGATGAATAAGCGTGTTAACTGAATCCCTAAACAAACTTTTCAGTTCTCTCTGTTATACCAGAGGAGAGAGAGAGAAAGAGAGAGAGAGAGAGAGAGAGAGAGAGAGAGAGAGAGAGCGAGAGAGAGAGAGAGAGGTGGGGGATTAATCGAGATTTACACCCCATTCAAGATTCTTTTACTTATTTACGGTGATCCTTAAGTTTACACTTTAGACCACTTAGTCACTGACAGTTATGGCACTTTGTAATACTGAGAAAAATATGATGCAAAACTGCTTACAGCTTGTTTTCCACAAAAGAAGACACTCATGATTGTCTGTGAAAACAAAAATAACTAGTAATTAGCCAAAGTAGTTGACATTTTTTAAAAATCTCTGTCAAATGTGTAACTACATGTATTACCATGTTAGATGTGTTACATTCAGCATGAACCTAGAAAACAAACACTTAGATAGGACTATTGATTTTGTTGTCCATCACCACATGAAGTGCCCACTACTTCTACCCCAAGGTTTAAACCAATGGTATCTAATATATGGAACATTGTGAAGGCGCTTTTTGTCCTATTATCATAGTATATCAGGAAAAAAATTATCCGCTATAAAGCTGATTTGCCCTAGAATCAGAATATATCACACTCCCACCCCCTCCCCGCCACACACACACACACACACACGGCTGATCAAGTCTGAAAATTTTAATTTTGTCCGAGTATACATAATCAAATAAGTGTTTAATGTATTTGTAAAAGTAAAATGTATCCGCAATACAGCCGATTTGCCCTACGATCAGAATACATGCCACATTTCATCCCCACACCCCCCCCCCCCCCGCAGCGTCCACAATATTTACTTCTAGCGATTTTTTTTTTAAGTGATCAAGGCTGAACTATTAATTTTGTCCGAGTTTACATAATCAAAAAATTAGTTTAATGTATTTGTTGTACAAAAATATAACTTACCTGACATTTCAAGATGAAATTTATATATACGTTGAGCATTGTGGGATCTTCTTCCTCGTGACGTATATCAATATGGAGAAAAGTTTTACGCGGCAGTATTCTAAAAATAGACTTGGCGATTTGCGTTGTGGGATATTATACAAAATACGGTTGTGGGATGCAAATTTTTTTTGTCTACAATGCCAAAATACAAAAAATAAAGCTCTCGAGCAATTTTAAGGATGGTGGTTTATGGGCACTATATGAATATCCCATAAACCACCTATGCTGCCCACAACCTTGGTACGAGGCATGTAAATTATCCCACAGTACGGTTTTTAGAAAAGTATATATATATATATATATATATATATATATATATATATATATATATATATATATATATATATATATATATAGATGATGTTCTGTCTCTTAAAAAATCCAAATTTGGAAAGTAAACGAAAGTCAACTATCCATAAATTAAAAAATAAAAGTTCCTGTTTATAACTTAATTTGACAGTTTTCAAAGTTTTCTAGTTTTTGTTTTTGGGATTGTAATTTAGACATTGACTCCTATATTTGTGTTTGATTTAAGGATTAAACTTTGATTGTACCGAATTTATTGGGTAATAACCTTAGTTGGTCACGCGCAAATTGAATGAATGGCGAAGGTTTCCTTAGAAATGAATTTTATTTTTTAAAAAATCCCGACATGGTCCGGCTGGTTTTCTTGTATAAAAAAAAACACAAACACAGATTGGTCCTTTGCATTCATCACTAAATTTTATTTAATTTCTGAAACAAATTCTAATCCGATTGATAAACTAGCGATTTCGGAAAAAAAACTAAAAAAAAAAAAACAATGTTGTAGTAGATTTTTTTTGACGCATTCATACAATATCATACGTCAGTGATACAGGTCCTGACGTCATGGGTTAAAGGTCGCACGTGCCCAACCAAAGTTATTGGGAAATATCTTTAGTTGCTCTCAAAGGGTTTACTGAAAAGAATTCAGTACGATTGTAAATATTTCAAGTTAAACAACCAATCACCAATGCATAATATTATACGTAGTAAATGTACGTGGTGAAAATAAAATACAAATACCAGTTAAATTATGATGTGCCAGATGTGCACACCTTGGAAATTGATTCCTCATCAGTGACACTAAGACTGAAAAGTTTGATAGATAAAAACAAAAGCCAATCAGATGAGTTCAAAAAAATGAATTTAAAGTTTTGGAATTAAATAAATATAAATCCATCTAAGGAATGCTATGCATGAAGGACCCTTTGTTTAAAATAAAGTTAAAAATTTAAGATTTCGGAAAATTAAATTAAATATAACATTTTCTGACAGCACAAGGCACTGCCTAATGAGTTATGGATACCCTCGGGGAGTTTTAATCCACCACCAGCGGTACCCGCTCAGGGGTAGTAAATATATAACACTAATACCTTTTAAATTTTGATGTGCCATATGTGCACATTTCGGAAAATCATTCCTCATCAGTTACACATATATTACACAAATATCAGTTAAATTTTGAAAAATATGCTGTGATATTTGATTTTAAAATTCCCATGATTAAGTTAGCACCTAAGACACAGATTCAACAACAAAAGTTTTTTCACATTAGTTTTACCATTTTAGAATAAATACTAATGTATAATTATTTAATAATGTCGTTGCTTGTCTAAAGTTGAAAGTTAATAGGGAAAAAAGAATTTCAATTTCATTACAAAAAAATAAAAAATTCGAAATAAACATATGACAGGGAAATATGTAATCACATTTTTACAACCATGCCTATACACTCTTTAAGAACATCCAATGGCAATTAGTTTTAAAAACATTCAAAAATAATATACATTTGGAAAAAAAATCCGTTTTACATAATATCTACTTCTTTTTCTTAATTAATTAAAATGTGTATATTCACTGTACATCATTATAAAATATTTCTTATCATAATATAACTCTTTTTTCAGTTTAAGGTCGATATAAAACTGTTTACAAAAACCGTTTTTATTATCGATGCACCTACCATAAGAAGTTAAAACATTTCAAATTCCGATTGAAGCTAAAAAAAATTGTAGACATGTTGCTGATATGAGGAGACAAAGCGTAATCTTAGTGTATCTTAAATTAAATACCTTGCGTAAAAAATCATTGTAACAAACACATTAACAATAAGAATTATTATTATAAAGAAATTTTTAACTACTTTGAACCCCACATACAATCATATTTAAATTTCTTGCACACACCTATAGTCTACAGTTACTTTGATATGCAGCACATATTATCATTTCATTCTTGCTAAACACAATTATACTAAAGTCGCAATGCATTATGGTTTTACATACTATTACATATTTCTTTACCCAATTTTTGTTCAACAACATATTAATTCATCATGCATGTGAGTTTCCAAAATCATTTTCATTTATATATTTTCTTTTTATTGTCACAATGCTTGCAGTATGCAGACACGTATTTGATCACCAGCAAAAGCGTATCTAAATCGTTTGGGTCGTCTGTGTATGCTTATAAACCAGCTGGTATTTACAAAAACTTTGCGTGTGTATTTTACCTATGTTCAAGACTAATAGATTCAATTTTTTATTTACATATTTTATCAGTTGCTTAATGCATTAGTGAACATAAATATGTCATCCAATACACTGTACATTTAGTTTCGCTTGGTTACAAACTCGACTGTCGTGTTTGGATGAACGTTATCAGCTTTAGAGTTGACAGTTAGATCGGCCTGATTCCTTCTTATAATGTCAAGTTATCTTGTCAATTAGAAACTGTAGAAGTAGTATGCATCGTATAGTTGTCAGTACTGATGTGCCATTGTATATGAGACCGAGGACATGGGTGACTTGTTGCACAAGTCATTGATAAGTTCTGACAGGCAACGACATCTATAGAATTTAAGGAGGTCAAATTTGGAAATTTACACAAAGCAAATGGTAAATTCAACTTGTTGAGACATAAATAAATAAGCAATACTTACACTGTACATTTAGTTTCGGTTTGGTGACAAGTTCAACTGTCGTGCTCGGATCAATGTTATAAGCTTTACAGTTGACAACATGATTCGTCTGATTTCTTGTTGGAGCAAATGTCAGTATACTTGTAACAATTGTCAACTCATCTTGTCCATAAGTAACTGTAGATGTACTCTTTATCGTATAGTTCTCAGTACCGATGTACCACTGTATATATGATCGAGGTCGAGACGGTCCTGTTTTACAAGTCAGTGATTTGTTCTGGCCATCAACGACATCTATCTGTGATCCATTTACTTCATCTAGTGTAACAGAGGTAACCAAAACTGTAAACATATAAGGGAATAAAATGTATATTATCGGGAAAATCAAACTTTTGATTTATTCTGACAAAACTCAAATAAAACAATATTTTTACAAAATGGGGTTTCTAAGTAAGTACAAAATCGCAGTCTACAAATTGTGAAGACGGTCGTAAAACTGATTTGTCTTGACTTGAGACATCGAGTTGATTTTAAGCAGCTTATATAGATATAATTCCCCTTGCATGGATTTTGTAAAGTTTGGAAACTAATATAATTAGTTTTCGAATAAGTGAGAAATTTCTGTTATACTATCAAAATCAGGCTCTTAAAAGTCATTTGACGTAGAATTTCATACAAACAAAACACATTTTGTTCGAAGTTTTATTAACTAGAACAACAACTAGAGCAACAACATATTTTCCCTAGTGTCAGAGTTGAGGAATGAATTTCTGAAATGTGCATACATGGCACATCAAAATTAAACAGGTATATATTTTGTTCAATATAATGTTTGTCTGTGAGAATTGTAGGCCCCTTCTCATAGATCTTTTAAAATTAATAAATTATGGAACATCTAATCTCCCTAACCAATTAGATAAGCTATCTATATCCGTGTCTTCTTATTTATCCAAACGTCTGACATACTCTTCAACAGAATCAATAATTTTAAAATTGTGTCCCGCAAGTAAAAAAAAAGAGGCCCCGCCATCTTTGGGCCCTTTCAAAAGAAGACATCTAGTTCATTGTTCTCAATTATTCACTATCTTATATTTGTTTAATTTGCTTCTACATGATAATTCTATATTAGATATACTGGTTCAAAACGAGGAATGTAGCCAGCTATTCAAAACGTGTATCCTGTTCCTGATCCTTATTTATATTTTCTATGCGGATTATTGTTTTTAATAATACAGCAATGTACAGTTCAAACTGTTCATTCTATTCTGTGTCATCTACCTTTCTCACCACCACATCCACACCTTAAATAACTAAATTTTCTGGTTTTCTAAATTTTCGGTAGTACTGTGATACCCCTTCAATCACATAAATATCATTATTTCAATTTTTACAAAAAATAGTGTCGCTTACTAACCAGCAGCCTTGCTGCAACATTAGTTCTCTCTTTTTTTTCATCAGAAAGTTTCTTTCAGAAGCATTCTTTGATAATGTGATTGTTTTCTCCTGTTTCTACTCTCACAATACCTAAACTAGTTTTATCACTATTTACAAAAGAAGTTGTTAAAAGCTTTTTGTCTTTTTATTTTTTTTTTTTTTTTTTACTTTCTTGAGAATGTTTACCGGAATTTCTTACTTAAGAGCGTTACTAATACATTAAAATAAAATTAAAATATTGGCTGATTCAGTTAATTCAGGGATTCAATTTACCATAAGTGTTTCAAAGGGTTAGACTGGAAACAAGTTTAGTACACATAGACCCTTTCCTTGTGGCAATCCTGGACTTAAGACAATTTCTAATTTCCCTTATCCAGTCGGATAAGGTATCAATCTCCGCGTTTTCTATTTTAGCCAAACATCAATCTTCAACAGAATCCACTATAATCTTGAAAGTCTTTCCCTAGGTAAACGGTCAACCACCCTGTATTTCGGACCCTTTGAATGAAGAAATATTCATTGAGTGTTCCCAATAATATTGAGATCACCTGTTACTACATGCCCAGCTGGAATATAAATATTTGGGGACGCTGTGCAAGTGCCCGTAGGTGGAGTAAAGCTATTAAAAAGTTTCTTTATTGTTGACAATTTTTATGCAATCGGTTTATTGTGGAGCAGAAACAAGACGTAAATAAACTTTTCAATTTTCTACCTTTTGCACCATTATCCCTCATTCTAAATTGAAAGAACGTCCAAAACAAATCATTCTTTTACAAAAATGGTAAACCAAGATATATATATATATATATATATTTAGTACTCGACATGAAATCCTGTTACTTTATACAACACAATGCAGACTACAAACAATATATATATAAATACTGATGACTTCGACTTTTCTTCTGTCAACTTTCCATTTCTTTGCAGTTATAACCCTGTTTTTCTTGCGAATGGTGTATGTATTTCATAGTAAATACGCTTGTTCCAACTACAGGGACTTTCTACAACGAAGCAAACTGCTTAAAATTAAATTGTTGAAACAATGATATCACAAGCCTGGGTTTATCAAAGCCTTTAAAAAGTTTTATGGCCGCCATCAAAACATTTTAGGTATGATGTCACTGTGCCCAGGCTTATATTGGATATATTTAACTAAGCATAGTTCCTTGTTCATTTCGTTCTCGAAATTGACGGTTGCAGTTGACTAGACAGAAGGTGAAAACCTTTCGGAGCACCCGGTCTCTCTTCCTTGATGGAACTTCACGTCTACAACCAAATTTGCCGGTTTAAAGTGTTTTGTCTACTGTGATTTGGAAATAGGCTGCTGTGTCTGTGCAGTCACAGTGATTTTGTGACATTGATTATTGTTTATGTATTTGGCATTTTGACAGGTGAGCTAGGTAGTTTCACTGTTGAAAAATTTTTCTATCGAAATGTTTTGTAAGTATAATTAGTTGTCTATGGTAATGGTCAGTCAGATATGAATAGGTGTATATGTAGATTGTTTATTTGGTCATTAAATAAATGTTATCAGTTCTATAGTGGAATAAGAGTCTATAAGCGATTGGTCATTGTTTTAAAAGTGACAGTTATTCAGTTGAGGAGAGAAGAGGTCACAATAATGGTGGAAAAAGAGATGTTTGTTAAGGTTGTAATGTGAGAGAGCCAATGTGATAAAGCGGTTAAAATATTAGGGTATGGGCTGCGAACTATACAGCATCATTACAGGTAGTGTTAATATGTTGTTGTGTTTTAAAAATATATCATAATTATATTTTCTGTGATTTGTTCTTTGTTTCATTGTGGATAAAATATGTGAAAACTGATTTTTGCTGAAATGTTTAAATTTAAATAAATAAATTTATAACTGTCTAGCATTTTAAATTTTCTACGTCTATGATCTCGTAGACAATTTTTTTGACCGCATACGTCACACGTCATATGTCATAACCCCTTAGAAACCGCTGATGTCGGTTTCTTGACAACTATGTCAAATATTCAGTCTGTCGCCATATTTGTCTAACCTGACGTAAACAGTGTCATTTGTTTTCTTTATTAAAAACCTAAAAATTATTGAATATGTAGAATTTATCTTAAGATCTGCAGTCATGAATGATTATCGTGAAGACAGTAGCAATTTGATTTTTGTGAACCTGCAGGTGCATCATATCATTTGTGGATATGTTACGCTGACGACAGGGAAATGTCCCGACTCAATTACAGGAACATCAAAGGTTGGTCACAAGCTGGAACCAATTTATTTTTAGCTTCTGCAAGTTGATGTATTGTTAATAGTGGCAAGAACGTGTTATTGATTGATATTTTTGTATGGTTAACATTTCTCTATCGAACTCGGATACCTCATTTTTGTCCAAACATATCTTGCCCGTCACTCAGCTTGAGGCCATCGTCATGTACCTTTTAAATCACAGTGGTGGGCAATTAGTGTGAGTTGCAATGCTGCTATGTGTGTACATGTTTGCAAGCTCCATTTGAAATTAATTTAAATATATGCAAGTGATCAATGTACGTACTAAACTCATGCACGCCGAACGATTTAGAAATGGCTGGGCAACTAGCGTGCAAAGGTTCCGGTTGAGATTAATGCGCAGTTCTGTACTTTCTTTTTTGTGTGAAGTTGTATAAAATATAAGGTTAATGTTATAAATTTTATTTTTCAATTTAATTATAAGGAACAATTGCATTTTTTTCCGTCTATGACCCCATAGACCGAAAAAAATTACAGATATTCCTTAATTACAGTGTGCAGGTTTCAAAGTAAAATACTTACCAATATAATAATTATATCAAATCAACAAAGGAAATTCATTAACTGTTCTGAACTAAGAGCCACTTTGGGGATTCATTAAAAAAAGGTTATGATAAATTTACATATATTGAAGAGCAATGCCTAAGTAGCCTCACAGATATACTTTGTACATATTATATATTGTCTGTATCAATAAAATGTATTATAATTATACTTTGTTAGATTAAACTACTATAATTGTACTCGCACTGCCATGTGTCTTATTTAAATGTTACTTTAGATTAACTCAAATTCTACGAGAGGATAGAGGGAACATTGTCAGTTTTTAACATCTACCATGATGAATAACCAGAATCACTAATTTCCATGGTGAGTAAGTAATGTGACATGGAAAATTGCTGATCGATGATAGCAAATATATAAGAAAATAATGAAAAATTTTGCTGTGTCCGCATGTCAAAATAATTCCTCATCATACTATTTGGAGTCAAAAAGTTTAATAAATAAAAACCAATAACCAAAGTTAGTTTCCTGCTAGGGTGAAAGTTTGGGTTGACTTATTTTTATGTGGAAAGGGAGAGAGTGTAATAGGATGCATTTGTATGTATAATACATACAAATAAATAAAAGTTCTATCGCCGCATGAGATTATAGATGTATTACATACAGAGATTTTTAGAATTTTTAAAATTCTCTCTCTCTCCCTCTCTCTCAATGTTCCTCACTTCTTAAGTTGGACCTTGTAGTCCGAGTGGTTTCGATTGCTTGCTCATCCATCACAGTACTGTCCAGGTTCTTATCCAACTGGGCCACTAATGTGAGAAAGTTCGTTGGACTGTTTCTTCCATAATAGCCTAGAAAAATCCTGATATGGGACGATTATTTAACTAACGTCAACTCTCGCCTCGACTGCAAGATCAATACTGAGGCTGTTGGTCTTATCCTCAGCCTGTCAGAATGAAATTGTCTTGCATGGTTTCAGCATAATTGCAAAAAATGTTTACTTACTTGAACTTCGAAAGTCACGTATAGAGTTAATGTGACTGGAATATACTTTTCTTCGATATATTTTGTCAGTCAGCTAGCAAATTAATAAAAGATGTTCTGATTGCGCGATAGTACCAGGCAGACAATATTACAGATTCGCTTATACGAAATCCTTAAGTATTAATAGGCATACTCTCATCTCTGAGAATAAGATGATACAACATTAAATAACATAAAAATCAACCAACAAACCTACAAAAGTTTGTGCATAACGACAATAGTTCCTGTTATATTGGCAGAAAACAAAGAAAAGAGAAAGAATGAGAAAAATATGGCCAAGTTTTATCCAGAAATAGAAAAAAAAAATCATTTTTTCTCGGGACTCTTTCACCGGACCATCAATAGGGCACTGTCCTGGACCTGCTGAAGGCCTTTTGCAAAGACTAGCTAACATAACATTCAGAAACTTGGCAAATACAAATATAAATTTGGTGCAATGCTCACTTACATCAGGAAGATAAATAGGTTGAACATTTTTCTTAATGATTAAGTTATTTAAAACGTGATCGACCTTATAGACCGATTGTCTGTAAAACTTAATTAAAACTAACCCAACAATAAAAGTGTCGACCAAGGACGAGAAAAAAAAATCAGTATCTTTGTTCTTTTACATTATACACCATGTAGCTAGACACCAAACAAACGCATACCGGCTGCAAGAAACCCTTTCCTAGCTCAAGCGTCAAAATGGATCACCTAACCGAATTACATTTCCTGTAACATGTCAAGGTTTGAATGTATTATGTTACATACAAGCTAAATGTTAACTTTATGTAGTGTATTGTATTGTCATACAACTTTGCTAGCATGATTACCTGTTGACATGCTAGTTGTATTTTTCATGCCCATCAAGTCACTTGAATCAAACTGCCATGATACTACAGCAAGTAAGTAGTTATACTGTTTGGTATAACAATTTACATATAATTGTATTTGCTGTAAATTAACTGCAACATTTTCATATATATTTTTATTATACACATGCATTTATAATGTGTTAACCTCAGTAGCTTTTCGCTATACATCCCATATTTATTATCATCTGCAATTTACACGGGCTTTAAATAAAGTTGTTAAAATGATATCATAGTTGATTTCTGGCTTATACTTACTGTGTTGTGATTTAAATTTTGAAGTTTACAGAGCTGTTTTTTAATAAGAATTTATTTATTAGTACAAAAATTGAGCCCAGATAAGATTTAGGTTTAGAGCCATTCCACAGTTATATAAATTATACCTTGTTAGTTAGTTAACAGCCATACGACAATACTTGTATTGGCTTGTATTGGTTCAAGGCGATTTCAATTGGTACAATTAAATGGTTAATGATTATGTCACATCTTAAATAAGGTAGTGAGATTCAACTGACGTATTCACTGTTGCATATGGTTTATCTTGAAATCAACGTACAGCAACTTCACTACAAATCACAAGGATTTTTTACCTTTACAATCAATTGGCCTGTGTATTTGAACAGGTATAAAATGTCAGAGTGTTATTTGAGTGACTTTCAAAGTATCTTCATATTATGATAAAACCAATGCATGTGAGAATACTAACTCGCCATGGCAGAATACTAACTCTCTCTGAAAAAATACTAACCTACCATTGCAGAACATTAACTTTCCATGGTAGAATACTTACTCGATATGACAAAATACTAACTCGATATGGCAGAATCCTTATTAGTCATGGCAGAATACTAACTTGCAATGGAAGAATACTGACTCAAGATTGCATAATAACTATCCATTACTGAATACTTATACGCCATTGCAAACTACTAACTTGCCATGGTGGAATATTACTCGATATAGCGAAATACTAATTCGATATGAGAAAAACTAGGTCGAAATGGCAGAACTTGCCAACAAAGAATACAAACTTGTCATGGCAGATTACTAACTCCAAATAGCATAATTCTTACTTGCCATGACAGAATGGACACTCCCTTTCAAAGAATCCTATATAACCATGACAGTGTACTTACTTTCTATGACAGAAAACTAACTTACCATGGCAGAATACCCATTCGCTATGACAGAATACTTACTTGCCAATGAAGAGTACTAACCTAAGTCGTCATGACAGAATACTAACGTCCAATGGCAGAATACAAAAAACTACCTTGCCATGACAGAATAATAACTCAATCAGATACTCACTCACTATTAAAGAAAACCAACTTGCCATGGCAGAATACTAACTTACTGTTTCAGAATACATACTCGCCATTACAGAATACCAACTTCCAGTGGCAGAATACTAACATACCATGTCAGAATACTAATTTGCCATGACAGAATACTCACTTGCCATGACAGAATTCTAATTTCTCATGACTGAATACTGAATTGCTTTTTGCAGAATATAAAAAAATAGTATCCTGCCTTTACAGAATACTAACTTGTCATTGAAGAATGATAATTTGTCATGGCATAAAAATAACTTATCATGACATAATACTAATTAACTATGGCAGAATTTTAACTTGTCGTTCCCAAACACGAACTGGTCATGCCCAAACAGAAACTGGCCATGGCAGAAATCTCACTAGTCATGGCAGAATATTAACTTGCCACGGCAGAATATTTACTCGCCGAGGCAGCATTTTACTTGCACAGACAGAGAACTTACTTGCTATGGCAAAATACTAATTTGCTATGACAGAATACTAAATTACCATGGCAGAATATTCATTCCCCATGGCAGAATACTAACTTGCAACTGGCAGAGTAATTACTTCCTTTTGCAGATAACTAACTCGCAATGGATATATACTAACTTGCAATGTCAAAGTACTTTTTTCCTATGACATAATATTATCTTGCTGTGGCAGAATACTAACTCAACATGGCAGAATTCTGACCCGCTATTGCAGAATACTTATTTGCTAAGGCAGAATTCTAAATCACCATATCAAAATAATCAATCACTAAAACGGAATAACACTTCGCAATGGCGGAATTCTAAGTTGCCATGGCAGGTCAATCTTCTTCCATGGCGAGTTAGTATTCTGCGATTGAAAGTAATTAATCTGCCATGGCGATTTCGTATTCTGCCATAGCGAGTTAGTATTTTGTCATAACCAATAAGTATTCTGCCATGGGGAGTAAGTATTTTGCATGCTTTTAAGTATTTTACCATGGCAAGGTAATATTATATCATAAGAAGTTACCATTCTGTCATTGCGAGTAAGTATTTTGTCATTTGGAGTTAGTAATCTGCCATGGCAAGTTTGAATTCTGCAATAGCCAAGTAGTATTCTATCACTGAGATTGATTATTCTGCCATAGGATGTCGGCACGTTGAGTTAGTATTTTGCATTCGCAAGTAAGTATTCTGTCATTTCGAGTAACTTTTCTGGCATAGGAAGAATACTTACTCGCCGTGGCAAAATACTTTCTCGAATTAGCAGAATGCACACTTGCCATTGCAGATTTCTAACTAAAATGACAGAATAGCCAATCGCTATGGCAGAATACTAACTGGCCTTTCAGAATACTAACTTGCTATGGTTGATTACTAATTTGGTATAATATTACTTATTCGCTCTAATTGGCAGAATACTTAACTCCCATAATAGAATACAAAATCACCATGGCGGAATTCTGATTCGCCAATCGCCACGGTAAATTCTTATTCGCCATCGCAAAAAAACTAACTGGATATGGCAGAATGTTCATTTGCTATAGTAGAATGTATAACACAAATACTAGTTGAATTTTGATGTGCCAGATGTGCACAATAGTATTTGTCATGGCAGAATACGTGTTATGGTGGATCACTAGCCATGGCAGAAAACTAGCTTGCTATAGAGGATTACTAATTTGCTTAGGCAGGATGCTTAGTGGCATAATGCTTATTCGCTGTACTTTGTAGAATACTTATGTCACAACCCTAACCCTTATACCTCAATTATAACACGTAAGGTTACATCTGAAGCTATATGACAAACGTGATGACTTCAATTTTTCTATTGTCATCTTTCCGTTTATTTGCAGTAGTATCCCTGCTTCTCCTGCGTATGGTGTATATGTTTCACACTTGATACGTTATGGTAGAGCTTGCTTTCACTATGTGGACTTTCTTCAACGAAGCAAACAGCTCACAATTTAATTGTTGACGCAAGAATATTGCAAGCCTAGGCTAATCAAGGCCCTTAAAAATCCTATGGCCGTCATCACAATATTGTTGATAAGTATGTAGTCACTGTATCCAAACTTATGCTGGATATATTTGACTTATTATAGTTCTTTGTTCGTTTCATTCTCAAAATTGACTTGCACTTTACGGGTGTAGCTAGCTAGACAGGAGGTGCTTACCCTTTCGGAGCATCCTGTCTTACTTCCGTAATTGAAGTTCACGTTGTATAACTAATTTTGCCAGCTTTCCAATTTGTTTTTTGGATTGTAGTTTGGACAAGGACTGGTATGTTTGTTTTATTTTAATTTACATGACAGAATACGAAATCACCATAGCAGAATAGTTATTCGCCTTTGCAGAATAATAACTTGCATGGATAAAAAAAATAACTGGATGTGGTAGAATACTATATCGCCCTGGCGAAATACCAATTTGCCATTGCAAAATACTAACTTGCCATGGCAGGATACTAACTATTTTTGGCGGATCTACCTTCCTATGTCAAAACAATAACTGACATGAATACTAGTTCGCTGTCTTTGACAAAATACCAATTCCCTGTACTTGGCAGATATTAACTCACAACGGCAGAATACTTACTAGAAAAAGCAAAATACTACCTCGATATGAGAGAATACTAATGCACCATTGCAAAATACTAACTCGCCATGGCAGAACAGTAACTCATCAAGGCATAATTCTAATTTTTCATGGTAGAATACAAATTTGCTCCGCCAAAAAACTAACTTTTCATGCTATGGTGGATTACTATCTAACATTGCAGAATGGAAACTCGCTATGGCAGAATACTAACTTGCCACTGCAGGATATTAATTTGTACAGGCAAAATATGTGTTCGCCTATGATGAATACGTACTCGCTATTCCAGAATACGAAGATGCTATGCCAGCATACTAACTCGCCATTGCAAAATATTCATTCGCTATGAGAGAATCCTAACTTGCCATTACAGAATACTAACTTCCCAATGCGGAGAACTAACTCACATTTGTAGATATTAATTTGCTATGGCATATTGATGTTATGCTTTTGTATAATACTAACTTTCTTTGTAGAATATTATATCGACATTGAAGAATACTAAAATCCATGGTCGAATACCAAATTCTATGGCAGAATATTTACCCACCACAATATTTACTCGCTTAGAAGAATACTAGTTAACCATTGCAAAATTCCAACTTACCATGGCAAAATACTAATTTGCCAATGAGGAGTACTAACTCGCCATGTCAGAATACTAACTTCCAATGGCAGAATACTAACTTCCAATGGCAAAATACTTACTTGCTATGGTGGATTATTAACTTGTTATGAAAGGATACTTACTGTCATAATACTAATTCGATGTACTTTGCAGAATACTTATAAGCCATTTCAGAATACACGCCACGGCAGAATACTAACTCGCCATGGCAAAATACTTACTCGAAATAGCAGAATACTCACTTGCCATTGTAGATTACTGTCTAAAGTTGCAGAATAGCAACTCACTATGGCACAATACTAACTTGTCATAGTAGAATACTAACTCGACATTGCAGAATTCTAACTCGGCATGGCAAAATATTTACTCGAAATGGCAGAATACAAACTTGCCGTGGGAGATTACTTACTAATATGGCAGAAAAGAACCTCGGTATGGCAGAATAACAATTCGGTATAGCAGAATACTAACTTGCCATGGCAGACTATTTACTTGCGATGGCATAATACTAGCTTGCTATGGCGGATTATCAATTTGCTATGACAGGATATTAACGGGAATACCACTAATTTACAGAATACTTACTTCCCATGACAAATTACTAAATAACCATGGCAGAATACTAATTCGCCATTGAAGAATAATAATACGCCACGGCAGAGTACTTAATCGCTATGGCAAAATAAAACTGTATATGGCAGAATACTATTTCGCAATGGTAGAATATTATCTCGCCCTGGCAGGATAATAACTTGCCATGGCAGGATACCAACTTGCCATGACAGAATAGTAACTTGTTATGGCGAATTTAACTTGCTATGACAAAATACTCACTGGCGTAAAAAGTAATTCGCTGTCTTTGACACAACACTAATTCCCCTTCTTGGCAGAATGCTAACCCACAACGGCATGTAGAACAGTAACTAGTTATGGCAGAAATCTAACTTACCATGGTAGATTACTAATTTCCTTATGTCAGAACTCTAACTCGCTATTGCAGAATACTAACTCACCATGGCAGAATACTAACATGCAATGCCAGAATACAAACTTACCATGGCAGAATACTCATTCGCTTTGGCAGAATACTAACTTCCTAGCAGAGTACTAATTTGCAATTGCAAAATACTAATTTGCTATGGCATACTGTTATTATATGACCATTGCAGAATACCAACTTGCCTTGGCGGAAATCATACTTCACATGGCATAATACTAACTCGCCATTAGAGAATACTAACTTGTTATGACAGAATACTAAATCGCAATGGCAGGATACTTATTCGCTATGACAGAATGTTACATTGCCATGGCAGAATACCAACTTGCCATGACAGAATACTAACTTGCTATGGCGGATTACTAACTTACTATGACAGGATACTAATCGATGCAATATTAATTCGCTGTCTATGACAAAATACTAATTCGCTGTGATTGGTAGAAACTAACTCACCACGGCGGAATAATTACTCGCCATAGCAGAACAGTAATTCTTCATGGCAAAATTCCAAATTGCCATGGTAGAATACTAATTTGCTCATGTCAGAATACTAACTCGATATGGCAGAATACTAATGCGCCATTACAAAATACAAACTCGTCATGGCTGAACAGCGACTCGTCATGGCTGAATCCTTATTTACCATGGCAGAATATTTGTTCGCTATGGCAGAAAACTAACTTGTAAATGATGAGTACTAATTCGCCATAGCAGAAAACTACATTCCAATGTAG
The DNA here is from genome assembly GCA_029721355.1 of Tegillarca granosa. Classification (NCBI taxonomy): domain Eukaryota; kingdom Metazoa; phylum Mollusca; class Bivalvia; order Arcoida; family Arcidae; genus Tegillarca; species Tegillarca granosa. The sequence continues at coordinate 95,841 of JARBDR010000898.1, read as the reverse complement.
TAATACTAATTTACCGTGACAGAATAGTTAATTTTTATGGCAGAATACTAACTAACATTGCAGAATGTGGATTGTGTGGCAGAATATTTATTTGCCATTGTGTATACTTCTTCACTATGGCAGAATACTAGCTTGCAATGGCAAAATACTTACTTGAAATAGCGGATTACTAACTTGCTATAAAAGAATACTTACTGATATAAAACTTATTCGCTGTACTATTCAAAATACTAATTTGCCACGACAGAATACTCTCTTGCCATGCGAAATACTTACTCGTCATTGCAAAATACTTACTCGAAATAGCAGAATACTAGCTTACCATGACAGAATACTAAATTATTATGACAAAATACTTACTTGCCATGGCAGAATACTATCTTGCTAAGGCGAATTACTAATTAGTTATAACAGGATACTAACTGGCATAATAATTATTCGCTGTTCTTGGTCGAATAGTAACTTTCCATGACAAAATACCAAATCACCCGGCAGAATACTTACTCGCTATGACACAATACTAACTAGCTTAAATACTAATTCGCTGTACTTGGCAGAAATACTACTTTGCCATGGGAGAATACTTATTTTCCTTGGCAGACAACAAACCCGACATGACAGCATACTAATTCACTATGGTATAATGCTTATTCTCTGTACCTTGCAGAATACTAACGCCCTATGGCAGAATACTTACTCGATATTAAAAAATAGTAATTCGCTATGACAGAGTACTCAATCGCTTTGGCAAAATACTAACTCCTCTTTGCAGAATACTTATTTTCCATTACAAAATACTAACTCGCCATGACGGAATTCTACCTTAAATATTTATTTGTCATGGCAGAAAACTAACTTGATATGGCAAAATACTACCTAGCCATTTTACCATCTACTTTTTAAACAAGAAACGTAATCTTGTTTTACTTAATGGGAATTGTATGAGTTAAGAAGGTAAAAAGAAAGAAAACGAAAAATAATAATCGCCATTTTTCTACTTGAAAATTGTTTTAGTTTGTTTCTAAAGTAAAAAAAAAATGCTCACATATCCTATATCATCCGTTTACCTAATTAACCTAAAATGAGATTTAACTGACTTCAACACAATTTTATATGTTTTTGAATTGGTATTGTCAATCACAAAGGTGTAATTTAAAATAAGCTTGCATTCTTTTTATTTACCCGTTAATTAATTTCCCCATTTCTTACATTTTAGTATTTTATTTAAAAAGTATAAAATTTACGCGTGGGTTTGAGCTAGTTTCAAGAATGTAACATGTTGTGGAAGGTTATTAACTGTAATATAACATCTAGGCATAGATATCAGGTATCCTGAATATATATTTTTTTTTTTTTTTTTTTTTTTTTTTTTTTTTTTTTTGATATCATAGACTTTGTAATTTGACTATTTTGTTAAATATTGCAACTTTGCACTTTCTCAAATATTTTTGTGTTTTTATTCTTATTTAAAGAAAAATGTATTTTAGCAGACACAAAGAAAAATATTAGGAATCGCCTATTACAACTAAGACTAAAGTACCTAACTACATTGATGATGTGTATATGCTGTGTATTTATTATTGTTTAATTGTTTTTATTTCGTTTTCGTTGTGTTTAACGTTTAGAAAAGTTGAAAATATTACCTGCTACTTTTAGATTTAACGATGGACTCAGATCGTTGATTTTTTTACAACTCCACGTATATTCGTTATCGATAGATGGTATTGTCCATTTAGCTGTAAAAATATCTCCTTGCTGTGAACAGGAACAACGTGATGGATCACATATTGTAGCTGCTGATGTTACATTATAACACAGATCTGATCCATCATTACTTAATATTACAGCTTCAAATAGTTCACCATTCTGTAAGAGTTTTTTTGATTGGTTGCCATCAGGATTAAATACACAGGTGAATGTAAAAGGTCTTCCAGGTACGACATATTGACTGGATCCGAGAATTGTTATATTTATACCTGTAATAGATATATATAATTACAGGCCATTACAAATATTTGAACGTATAAAATGTATTAGTCTGGAATGTATTACCTCTATGTTTTATTACTACTACTGCTACTACTTCTACTTCTACTACTACTACTACTAATAATAATAATGCCACTGTGCATATAAATATTACATACATACATTTTGTAACTTGCATTTAACAGATGTATCAAATGTCAACTCTTTAACCACCTCGACCAGTAGTTTAGTATATAAATCGATCTGGCTTTTGTAAAATCGAAATAATGTTTATAATAACACAGGATGAAAACCCATCTTTACGCTGTAAGTAAAGACAGCGTAAAGCTTGCGTAAAGTTGGTGTAAAGATACCTTTACACCATCTTTACGCTGTCTTTACGCCACCTTTACGCTATCTTTACGCCATTGCGTAAAGATTCTTAAAGACCTTCTGGCTTTACGCCATCTTTACACAAACTTTAAGCAACCATTTATCTTTACGCCATCTGTACGCAATCTTAAATCCAGAATTTTAACCAGGGTTATACCATGCTAGTGGCCTTACGCCATCTTTACGCAAGCTTTCAGCAACCATCTATCTTTACGCAATCTTAAATCCAGAATTTTAACCAGTGTTATACCATGCTAGTGGCCTTACGCCATCTTTACGCAAGCTTTCAGCAACCATCTATCTTTAACAAAATCTTAAATCCAGACTTTTAACCAGGGTTATACAATGCAAGTGGCTTTACACCTTTTTGCAACCATTGATCATTATGCAATCTTAAATCAAGGCTTTTTACCAGGGTAATACCATGCAAGTGGCTTTACACCATCTTTACGCATGTTTTAAGTAACCATTTATCTTTATGCAATCTTAAATCCAGATTTTTACTAGGACAATACCATCCAAATGGCTTTACGCCATCTTTACGCAAGTTTTAAGCACCTATTTATCTTTTTGCAATCTTAAATGCAGACTTTTACCAGGATAATACCATGCAAGTGGCTTTACGCCATCTTTATGCAACCATATATCTTTACGCCATCATAAATCCAGGGTTTTACAAGGGTACTGCCATGCAATTGGCTTTACGCAACCTTTATGCAACCATTTATCTTTACGCCATTCTTTACGCAATCTAAAATCCAGGCGTTTTGCCAGGGATTTTTCTTTGATCTTTCTAAAGCTCAGCAAAATTTTACAGTATACTTTCTTTTTAGCAACCTTTCTTCATCGAGATATTTCTTTTGTACCATTTTGATTTCTACACCACCTTCAATTCACAGAAATATTGATAAAAATAATTTTACAATTTATTAAACCTTAACAAATTAGGCAGGCTTATAAAACGAGAGGCCCATGGGCCTTAACGCTCACCTGAGGATATGGTCAAAATCATTAGCAAAATAAAACTCAAAACACTTTCCAAGTTTTCTCAATTTTCTCACAAGATGTAATCGGAAATATCTAGTCAAGATTCATTTATAAATAGCTAATATGCATGAAATAACTATAGTACAATGACTAATTTCACAATCATTACCATTTCAGTATACTATGTCCTTGACCTTTGAATGTATGACCTTGAACCATGTATCAAAATGGCCACTGCAGTAGTTCAGTTGGTAGAGTGCTCGCTCTGTAAGTGGAAGGTAGTGGGTTCGAACCCGGGCCGCGTCTGACCCAAGACTTGAAAGTGGGTGGTGATTGTTCTTTCGCCAAGCACTCGGCATTACGACATGCAAGTCACGGTTCTTTCAGATGGGAACTTGAAATAAACGAGGTCCCGTGTCATGGCAGACAATGCATGATAAAGAACCCTGCTGTATAATGCCATCAGCGCAACGCACAGGCACTTTCGCCTATAGCTGGCGACGTCTCGATATAAGTGAAATATTCTTGACTGGAACGTTAAACACCATTACTCAACTCAACTACTATTCATCATAATGAGAGGTGTAAAACAAGAGTATCTGTTTTCAAATATTTCACAAAGTTTACAATTCTAACGATGTATGTACAGAAATTTTTTATGTCAATTAATTTTTGCAATGTGCGACATTTCAAATTATTCGCATATTTTTATTTTCGCGTTGCACGATAAGGAACCCTGCTGTATAAATGCCATCAGCGCAACGCACAAGCAAAATTTCTGCACTTTCGTCTGTAGCTGGCGACGTCTCGATATAAGTGAAATATTCTTGACTGGGACGTTAAACACCATTACTCAACTCATATATCAAAATGAATGTCAGATCAATACCTACAATATTCTAATATACATGGCTTTAAAAAAAAGTTAAAATTTTCAAAATAATTAAGAATTTCAGTTGTCTTATGCAGCTTTGACCTTGACCTTTAAACTTATGATTTTGAACCATATATCAAAATGATCGTCAGATCAATACCTACAATATTTTAATATACATGCCAATACAAAATTTTAATAGTTTTCAAGATAATTAACAATTTCAGTTGTCTTATGTAGCTATGACCTTGATCTTTGAAAATATGACCTTGAACCATATATCAAGAAGATCATCATATCAATACCTACAACACTCTAATATATATGCCTATACAAAAAGTTGATAGTTTTCAATATATTTAACAATTTCAGTTGTCTTATGTAGCTATGACCTTGATCCTATTACCTTGAACCACATATCAAAATGATCGTCATATCAATACCTGCAACATTCTAATATATATGCCTATACAAAAATTTAATAGTTTTCAAGATATAGTGACAAATATATAATTTTTAGCAATTTTCCCACTAAGTGCCTTGCGGGCCACTGCGGTAGCTCAGTTGGTAGAGTGCTCACTCCATATGTGGAAGGTCGTGGGTTCGAAACCCGGCCGGGTCTGACCTAAGACTTGAAAGTGGGTAGTGATTGTTCTTTTGCCAAGCACTTGGCATTACAAAATGAAAGTCACGGTTTTTTCGGATGGGAACTTAAAATAAACAAGGTCCTGCGTCACGGTATGGCACGATAAAGAACCCTGCTGTATAATGCCATCAGCGCAATGCACAGGCAAAATTTCTGCACTTTCGTCTATAGCTGGCGATGTCTCGATATAAGTGAAATATTCTTGACTGGGACTTTAAACACCATTACTCAACTCAACTAAGTGCCTTGCCATTTCCCCATTTTTAGCCCCATCGCTTCCATTTGTGCAAATCTAAAACTAGATGACCTAAGAAATTTTTCACTATTTTCCCCCTTATGGGGCCCCAAGGGGACATAACTCCTTCATTTGTGCAAATCTGAAAGGCCTTCACCCAGACATCATCATCAACAAGTGAACCATCGCAAGAGCTCATCTGAGCTTTCAGCTCAGGTGAGCTAATAAAAGGTAATTAAACTTTATTTGCTTATAATATTTGATTACAATCTCAATCTGAATTTTAAAAAAATGCACTTAAATCAAAGAAAACATAGTTTGATGTAAATCTCATGAAAACACTGAAAATCGTATGGCTAAAATTTGCTGAATATACAATATGTAAGGTAAAATTGACTTTCTTCTAATTTTCAAGATTTGTATCCTAGGAACTCAAATTAATATTTCAGTTGTCACTATTAAACAGTCATCCAAATAAGGTAATTGGATACTACCTTAACTTTTAAAATCAATGGATATAAAACTAAAAAATAATCCAAAATTGTATGACAGGATATATGACAGTCTTTGAACAAGCCATCTGGAATTCTTTGGTGCTGGATCCTTGGTTATGACTATGATGTTATATTTGCACAGTTATATCCTAAGTTGTTAATTTTGTATATACGAAAATGCTTTCCTTTTTTTCTTCAGATGTTACTCATCCAATGAAACAATGTCTACATTTCTTATCATCTTCACTACTTTCTCTTTCACCCAGTCAGCTTCACTTCTTTTTAATCCTTTATAAATCATCAGTTCTTCTTAGTCTACAAAAATTTTAAAAAATATGAATATTAACTGAGACTTAAGTTTAAATTTAGTGTTTAAAACCATACAGTAGCACATTTTGAATTACATACAGGAGTTAGTGAATGAAGTATTCACAGGACGGAATGTCATCTATAAGCCATCTATAAGCCATGCTTATAGGAGCTTATAGATTGGCTTATAGGAGCTTATAGGTTGATTATAGGGAGCTTATAGCACGTCTGTCTATAAGCCTTCTATAAGCCACCTATAAGCATGGCTTATTGGCATTCAAAATATAAGCCATCTATAAGCCATGCTTATAGATGACTTATAGGTGGATATATATATTTTTAAAATAGTGCAGTTTTAAAATGGACTTAATAGACAGGTGGACTTTATAAAGAGGGTTAATTTTTTGAGTGAGAAAACTTATAGTGTTACTATCGAAAAAAGAACGAAAAGTATGTAGTTCCTATTAAATACATATCTGATATATATTTATAAATTATTTTCAGTGTATTTTCATCTTTATGCATTTATAAATTTCTTAGATACTGTAAATACAAACTGCATAATAGCAAAGTAAATAGTACGAATGCAATATCATTTATTGAATGTAGTGTGCTTTTTAATTTTAATTAAAATTGTAGTCATAACTAATAAAAATTTGATTATTTGACTTTATAAAGAGGGTTAATTTTTTGAGTGAGAAAACTTATAGTGTTACTATCGAAAAATAGTATCCTACCTTATATAATTACATTATTTATTTATTTATTTATTTATTTATTTATTTATTTATTTATTTATTTATTTATTTATTTATTCATTTATTTATTTATGTTTGTTTGTTTGTTTGCAATATGGGTCCAAATTAGCTTTTGTGTGGGAGGAAAGATTTTTAGAAAGCTCAGATAAATTAAAATTCTAGGGACCACTGTCAAACCGTACTTTATTAAATTATAGGGCTGTCATACAACACGTGTTTAAATTTTTCATTCATATGTAATAGCATACATTTGTCAATATCTACATATATATTTCAAAATAACAGTGAGAAATTTCTATTCAAAAGTCTGTCAAAATTTAAAATGGCCCCCAATTTTTTCTAGATGATAATTTTTTATTTAGATGTTTCAACTAAAAATGTAAATACATTATTGATTAATGATAAAACTAAACATATTACAATTTGTATAGTAAAATATGCTTATTTTCTAATAATATGATAATACATAATAACAAACAGAACTTACAATATTTTGAAAAGCTGTGACTGTGGATGTTCTTTTTCTGTTGTTGTTGATGATGATGAATTTGAAAAAAATCACTAGCTGCGATTGGTCCATCAGTTAGCCTCTATTCCAATCCACTAATTAAAACAGTTCATCTTTAATTTGTAACGGTCCATTGCATTTTTGAATTGGTACGCTTATGGGTTGAATATGTATAAATGGTACATGTAATGTTATTTGATTACTAATGAGTCTAACTTATATAAATTAAAGAGACATTCATTAATACTTTAATGAGTTTCTGTTTAGAGCTTTAAAAACATTTAATTGTTGGATTGTTTTAATATCAACACAATCATAAGATCTCTCTCTCTCTCTCTCTCTCTCTCTCTCTCTCTCTCTCTCTCATAGTCACATAGGTCAAACCCTATACATATATAAAAAAGAAAGTGGAAAGAAAGAAAATAAAAGAAAAAAAATTTAAAAAAAATTGAATGATTTTAAGATTTTTCTTAACATGGAAAATTTTATTTCATTTACTATTTTATAAATTTATAGAAATATAGTATCAAGTCTTTTTTACAGCATCAGGAATATGTGTCTAATGTTTACCTCATCTTGATTGTACCTGGTATTAATTAGTTATCAGTAATAATCATGACATGTGTGATATTTGTTGCTCATTGGATGTTGATTGTATGATACTGAAGATTTTGCTTGTTTACAACCCAATGAAGAGCATGTCTGATTACATCATCATTTAATAAACAGCTGTTAGATGGTGAATTTTAGAATGTGTTTGAGATAGAGAGTACGAGAGAACATCACCAGCAATATTTTAAACCTCCATTTTAAATTTCGCTGATATAACTTAGGAACTAATAGGAGGTAAAATGTTTTATATAAATAAATAATGAAATAAATAAATAAATAAATAAATAAATAGATAAATTTTATTGGTTAGATGGATAAATTAATTAATACATGAATGATATAACTTAGGAACTAATAGGAGGTAAAATGTTTTATATAAATAAATAAAAAAAAATTAAAATTAATAAATGTTTTTGGTTAGACGGATAAATTAATTAATTAATACATGAATGAATGAGGAAATTAATTAATTAATTAATCAGTCATTTGAGTATTAATTCATAAATTCATTCATCAATCCATTCATTATTACATTCTTTCATTCATTGTTACATGAATATCATATATGAATTAATGGATTAATTCATTAATTATTACATAAATGAATTTAAATAAATAAATAAATAAATTAATAATTTTCATCCTGTGTAAAGTATAGTGTATTATGCAATAGTGTAGATAACGTTATACATGTTTTATTCAGTTTTGCATATGGTTGTATATTTTATTTTTAACCCTGTGATCATTCAAATATTTTCTTTTTGAAAAATGAAATTAGTTTGATTTGGTTCAAAAGCAAAATAATTACATTACATAAAAAAAACTTCCTCTTTTATTGTTCTTGATGTATTTTACAATTTTTTACGGAAAAATGTAAAATCTTTTCTTGATTTTATTCCTAAAATTATTAAATGATTCCGTTTTGTAACAGTAAAACCAAACCAACATAAAAGGCACATCTACATATACATGGAATCCCTCTATGCGGATTCTTCTCTAATCTACGTAGGCATTTGGTGTTTGAGGTATGTCAACAATGACCAAGAATAAGCTTGTTCTATTGGGTAAGTATTTTTGTGAATTTTTAATGTACAGTGCAGTCCTGTTGAAAGTCAAATACACAGCTGATCAATTAGTGCTGAATCAGCAGCTCATCTCGACCCACTTTAGGTATATCTTAACCCTAGCTATACACAGCTACTTACTTTGTTTTCCTACAGGGTTGAGATATTAATAATCTGCTACATTCACTAGAAGTGCGAAGAATTTTTCCAAATACTACCAACCTGCAACTTTTACAGAGTTGCAAATTCCGACCTCTAGACAGTCATGTCTGCTTCTACCTAAACCTTTTACCTTCTGCAGAATTCCGAATTTGCTTATTCAAGGTCAGCAGTTTACTTCAGTATACCAAAACTATCTTGATATAACTTAAAGGATATTGTGCTTGCATGATGCTTACTACACTTTTATGCTAATATTTGCCCCAAAACATTAGCTGTTGCCATAAATTGTGACCTTCAAACTGCAGTTGATATCATGTTCACAGACTGTGAGTGACAGTGTTATTGTCTTTTGATGGGTCGATGTATTCTGTATGACGTTATTTTTGCCAATTTATTTTCGTATGACTTTGCACTTTTGCTGAAATACTTTCGGTGTTTTACCCGGTTATTAACAGACAATGTTTACAATAGCGATAAACAAACAGCAAAGCAGGTTAACAGTTGCTTCAAAAATTGGAAAAAATTAAAATAACATGCAACTTTTAGATTTATTTCATAATATACATATTTATACATAAACAAATTCAAATAAAAAGTTCAAATAAAATACCTATTCATTTATTTAATGAGCTAAACTGAATCATTTATTTTTTGTCTTCTAGGGTCCTAGCTAACGGTAAATTATTTACTCGAACACTTGCTTTCGAAGTTCCAACTGTCTGACCACTTGTTGCTCTATCTCTCGATAGTTTGTAGTCGATACTTGACTTTCAAATAACATAATGAGTCCTTGATCATTAGCCATCTAATTATCGTTCCCTCGGCAGACGAGTCACCACTGTTTTTTGTCAGCTATGTGTTAAACATTCAACAAGTTTTCAGTGTACATAGCTTGAGACACATTTATGTTGGCACTTCAATTCAAACACTGATGAAATTAGCAAATAAGACTGACAATTGACAAAAGAATTAATTTTTCAAGGTATTCATGAACATAGACGTAAGTTATCACAGATGTAATGGGACATTGTAAATAATAAATGTTGTCCTACATTCTATCAGTCACCTGTGTCCTACATGAGAGACAGAGAAAAACAAGACATCAGAGAAGGAGAAAGAGAGATAGACAGAGAGAAAGAGAAGGAGAGAGAGAGAGAGATAGACAGAGAGAGGGGGGATAATAATTACCTAAATTCTATGTTGAATGTCTTGTTAAGGAGTTTGGTTTGGATAGTATATCGGAGAATCCTAATTATACCAAAACTAATTTTACCAAAGATGAAGTTCTCTCGAGAGGAGTCCTTGAGTCTTTTGGTATCAATTTAAAACAGGAAGAACTTGACCTGCCTTACTTGTATTGGATTACAAAACTTCACACAAATCCATACAAAGAACGATATAAAGCAGACTCATCTAAATGTACTACTAAATCATTATCAGTAATTCTAACACAAATTTTCACAGTCGTCAAAGATGGCCTTCAGACTTATTCAGAAAAAAGTATATTCTACATCTGGCATCAACCAAATGTGGATTCTCAAAAATTCTAAAGAACTACTTGACCATCTTGTTTCTAATAATCTATCTTCGGTAAAAAGTATTAAAGCTTTTGATTTTCCTACCCTTTACCCCACTATCCCTCATTCAAATATGAAAGAACGTCTAAAACAAATCATTCACTTTTCATTTTTTTACAAAAACGGTAAACCAAGATATAAATATCTAGTGCTCAATAGGGATTTTGGTTATTTTGTAAAACACCATAAAGACTGCAAACAAAAATATACTGAAGATACCATCAACAAAATGTTAGAGTTTTTGACAGACAACATATTTGTTGTGTTTGGCAATATAATTTTTCAACAAACAATTGGTATACCAATGGGCACAAACTGTGCACCTTTGCTTGCTGATTTGTTTCTTATTCATATCAATCAGAATTTTTACAGAACCTTGTCAAATCTGGAGAAAAGATTGTCGCTAAGTCATTGAACTACACATACAGATATATAGATGAGGTTCTATCTCTAAATAATCCAAAATTTAGAGAATATGTGAATGCCATCTATCCAAGTGAGCTTGAAATTAAAGATACGACAGATTCTAGATGATCTGCTTCATATTTAGATTTATACCTCAATTATGACACCCACGAAAGTTTACATATGAAGCTTTACGACAGACGTGATGACTTCAATTTTTCTATTGTCAACTTTCCGTTTCTTTGCAGTAATATCCCTGCTTCTCCAGCGTATGGTGTATATGTTTCACAGTTGATACGGTATGGTAGAGCTTGTTCCCACTATAGGGACTTTCTACAACGAAGCAAACTGCTTACAATTAAATTGTTGACGCAAGAATATTGCAGGCCTAGGCTAATCAAGGCCCTTTAAAAAATTTTATGGCCGTCAATACAGTATTGTTGATAAGTATGTAGTCACTATGTCCAAACTTATATTGGATATATTTGACTAACCATAGTTCCTTGTTCCTTTCATTCTCAAAATTGACTTGCACGTGACGGGTGTAGCTAGCTAGACAGGAGGTGCTTACCCTACCGGAGCACCCGGCCTCACTTCCTTGATGGAAGTTCGCGTGTGTGTAACTAATTTTGCCAGCTTTCAAAGTTTTTTACTTTGTTTTTTTGGATTATTGTTTGGACAAGGACTGGTATGTTTGTTTTATTTTTTTATTCCCCTGTGAATATTAAATCAACAAAAAAAACGTAGTATTTCTGTTAGTCGTAAGTGTCTATTAGTCCAGCAGAATATTTCTAAGTGATAACACATATATATGTGCTTTTATATGACATAATTATCGGTGTATGAAATCCGATCGCCACAATTATCACCAAGATATAAGAAGGAAACTACTAATTACAGTGTCAGACAGTAGTATAAAACAATGATTAACGTACTATTGGAAATTGAAATTTCAAATTATTAAACTTTCTGTAAAATTATATCTTTGGTTTGTTTTGAATCTAATCATAAATCACGTCAGAGAGAGAGAGAGAGAGAGAGAGAGAGAGAGAGAGAGAGAGAGAGAGAGAGAGAGAGAGAAAGAGAGAATAATATAAATTACAAAATCAACTATTACCTAAAGATTCCCCTAGGAATATTAAAGTCAACAAAAAGATCGTAGTCAATTCAACAGCCATACTTGTAAACAATGCATCGTACTTCCTGGTTGCTGCTTACGTAAAAGTGTCTATATGTTAAAACATAAGATTAAAATAGGTAACCGAATGATAAAATTTGAGTTAAATTATACAACCACATGTCATTATACTATTTATATTTATAAAATTTTGCTGACGTTTTAAACACGCATTGTAGAAACAAATCTAATTGAAGCAGCCTGCCCGGCAGCAGAGAACTCAAAAAGAGGGAACAAGCTCCACTTTACCGTACCACCTGTAAACACACACGAACCATACGCAAGGGAAGCAAAGTACCACCACAAAGAAAAATAAAGCCGACAACAGAAAAATCGAATCAAACACGACTGTCGCACAGCCTTAACCGCAAGTAATGCACAAGTCAAAACATGAACCTTAACACGAAGAAACTGGCGTGTCCCTCATCTCAAACCCGCCCGTATAGATGGTACACGCACACTCTTCAAACCTCCGATCGTGCAGAGACGAAACAACACACACACATCCGCAACCAAATGATACAGCGACAACGACCCCACGAACAAAAAAAGCAAGCAAAGAGTCCAAAGGTAAACTGATTGTTTGTTGAAAAATTATATTGCTAATTTAGCAATGTTACTTGGAACATCCAAAGACATGTACATGTTGTTTAAGTTTTGGATATTCTTAATTGCAGCTTTCAAATGAATTGATATCCATGCTGAAAACACTGATTAGGGTAAAAAAACTTCCTGAAACTAAGGATTGATTCAAAAGGTGAGGTTTCATTTACCAAAATACTTTGTTTAAAACAACAATATGTCATCTATCAAAAACACCTACATTTTGTTTATTGTATCTTCAGTATAATTTTGATTGCAGTCTGTATGGTGTGTTACAGATTATCCAGATTATCCAGAATCCTTGTTGAAAACTAAATACTTATATATTGGTTTACCGTTTTTATAAAAGAAGTACAAATGAATGATTTGTTTTAGACATTCTTTTATTTATGAATGAGGGATATTGGTGTATAGGGTAAAAAAATCAAAAGTTTTTTTATATTATTACCGAAGACTATAGACGCTTTATGTTTTGCAATCCTTGACTTTATGAAATTTCTCATTCCCTTTTACCAGTCGGATATAGTATCAACGTCTTCTTATTTAGCCAACGTCTAGCACGCTTTTCAACAGAATCCATAATAATTTAGAAATTCTGTCTCCAAGTACAAGGTTGGGCCGTCCTGTATTTAGGGCCTTTTGAAAGAAGACATCTTAATTTAGTGCTATCAATTATATTAAAATCACTAGTTACTTAAACACGCATCGGATTTATAAATATATGGGCAAGTAAGTGAATTATTGTTTTGAGCCGCATCAGCAACTGTGCAGCTATTCGCTGCTACAGAAATGTAAACGATACAATAGTACCAAGAAAAATCTAAATAAATGTAAACCTATTTGTATAATAAAATAATTACCGAAAAGTAAATTAATTAAAACCAGTAATATCACAAACAAATTATAAATATAACACTGGAAAAAAATAGTAAAACAATTTAATTTTACCAAATAAGTTAATTTCCCGTAGGAAGTTTTAAATTTTATGTACATGGACAATCTTTTTGTATTTGCAAATTCAACACAATACAGCAAAATGTGCTGAACAGATTGTTAACTTTTACAAGGGACACATTGTGGAGGTTGTTCATCTTTTAAAATAAACGAGTGTGTAAAATAACAATGGCCGATTCTACAGTGTCAAATAACAATACTATCATGCCTACTGTACTGATAATAAAGGTATAAATCCCAGACATGACTGAACTGAATGAAGCTTATTGTGTTCTTGGCTATTCCAATGTCCTTGTCATTGATTATTGATATAATTGTATATCAACAGCTTTAAATCAGTACGAGGAATTAAACAATTAGTCATTGGCTTGGATAGTGCTGCTTTAGCAGCGGAATCGGTTTTACTTTTGCCTTTGATATCAACATGGCTAGGCAACCAACAATAATTAATCATTTTATTTTAATCTGAAACAGCATATGATATAGATGTATGCAATTGCAGAAGATCATGAATTAGGGGATAATCTGTTTTTTTTTTTTTTTTTTTTTTTTTTTTTTTTACTTCTAATTGACCAAAGAACTGAAAAATAGTCGGAACAAATTAAAGAATTGTTATGAGTCGAATTTGAAATATATTGTGAAGCAAGTATATTTGCTTTAGCCTAATATGTAAATATAAAACTTCCATTTGGAAGACAAATGTTTATTGGTTCATGGCAGCAAAAGGTACATGATCACCAACATATGATCCATCAGAATACATAAAAAACCGGGCGCGAAGTTCCTGTCTAATAACAGCAGGAAACAAATCGTACAGAGTTATCTTTTATGATAGCAGTGATGATGGAGGGAAAAACGCAATAAATTTACATATAATTTTGTAGCATACTGCAGAGAGAGTTTTTTGCGCCTTTAATGTAAGGAGGCTCAACATATAAACTATCAATTGGCGACGTTTTATAAGCTCCCAAACAAATACGTAGACCTTGGTGATAAAATAGTTTTTGATCCATCATTTGATATACAAAGATAATTATTTAAAAGCAATGTTTCCATAATTTTTTCCTGTATTATCAAGTCGAGGATTATGACCATTAAAATCAGCATCTAAAAGAAATGGTTTAGGTAATTGCTCGACTTAGTTTTGCAAATCAGCAAGCTGTAACAAAGAAGATGGAGGAATATAAATTGAGTATAAAAATAAGGTTGTGGTAATTTGAAGCGTTGGGTATACTGCCACTGCTTGGAGATTTGTTGTCAAAGTAAAGGGACTATGGATAGTTCCATTACGTACAACAATTGTACGGTATTCTGTGAAAAAGAATTATGCTGTTTATAACATCTGAATTTTAATTCAGTAGGCGATCCTTAAACATATGTTTCTTGAAGACAAAATGCCACATGGTTTAAATTTTTAGCTAATAGTGCTACTTCATCTAATCATTTCTAAAGGCTCTGCAATTCCAATGAATTATATTTGTATTATTCACGGTCGTCAAACCATCTTAATCAGGAAAGTCATGCTTTAAAGTTTGCTTTCTATTATTTTTATTTTTTTCTGATGCAGGTTTTTCCTGATCAGGTGTTATTTTAGTTTTATCTGCAACAGAACTATTCTCTTACTGTGTTTCAGTTTTCCAGTTTTAGTTATTTCATTACTGTTAACATGTTTTCTGTTTGAGTTGTTGCAGGAGAAGTGGTAATTTTCTTTTTAATGTGAGTTATGTTTGTTGTTGTATATTCTAAACTGAAATCTGTTTGACAGGCAACACTTTTATATGTTTTAGAAGGAGAACCCGATGCTTCTATAGCATAAGAAGTGCTTGGTCCTTTCTGATCCTTCATATATAAGGTTTTAGCTTCACCATAAGATATATTTTGATTAATTTTAAGTTTTTAAAATTTAATGTTCTTTCTTCTCAAATGGACAGTCCCTGGAGGAGGCCATATGATTTTCTTTAACATTTGCACATCTTGGAGTGAAGGAACAGCCATCAGCAGCGTGGTCTTTTGAACCACAGCGACAACGATCAATGTATTTTTACATGTACGAGAACCATGTCCATATTTTAACAAATTTAACATCGCAATGGATTTGGAATATACTTAGACACTGCAATGTTATAATACCCAGTTTTGATTTCCCTTGGCGATGAGGACAAATTAAAAGTAAGGAGGTACGTATTTGTTTTAATAAGTTTATTTTCCCGTTTAACCATAAAACGCCGAACTTGGGTAACACCTTGTTTTTTTTAACTCGTCAGCAATTTCATTTTTTGACATGTCAAACATAACTCTTTCAAGGTCTCTCATAATGCCTTTTCCACCATTAAGAGTTATTCTGAATTTTATTTTTATTTTCCTTGGTGGTTTAAGTAGTATATCTTCCTTGCTACCCCCCCCCCCCTGCCAATCTGGAGTGCCAACGAATGTGATGTCTTAGTTCCGGGGACTTCCTCTCGGAACCGCACCAAGGACTACAAGGAAAGCAGACATCCCCATAAAATCACAATGCCCAGTTTGAGAACATCACAATAGAACAGGATTTTATCCATAAGCCACCACTTTCTACAGACAAAAGAAACAAGACCAAGGTTAAGCACTGCGAATGTTAAAACGTGAGCAGAGCTAAAGAAGAAACCATATCTTGCCTGCAAGATTTGTTGGACACGGGCCGATGTTTACTGTCTTTTTAGGCGAAGTAATGGTCAAAGTGATGTGTTGGTCTAAAGTAAGCCGCAACTCATATGGTCCCCAATCCCCAGAAACTGTCCTCCACCATTAAGGATCACATTCCACGACAAACGGAATGCCCAATTTTAGTTGCCTTTTATGACAGGCATGAGGTGCTTGGGACATATTCTAACCGGCGTTCCCCACGGGGGTTTATAAATATATGGGAACGCTAAGCAAAAGCACGAAAGTGGAGTTGAAAAGTTTAAACACTGCAAAGATTGTTTTAAGTTTAAAAATTTGGTTGCAATGTTTTTAAAGTAGGAGTAGGAAACGATTTTTATATTGCGTTCCTGAGTAGGTTCAAATAACCTTTTCAATGCAATATAAAATAATAGACATATATAAAATCACAAGTTTCAAGCCATTTTAAAGGTTGCTTATATCTAAAATAATTGATTCCAAAATATCAATATTGTCTTACATACAAAAAAAACTTCTTTACTATTTGTTTTTTCAAATTTCAAAAATGTATGAATCATATTATGTCATCATACACAAAACAAAATGATGTTTTTTTAATATTTAGAAAATTGCCTACAATAAAATACGGGATAAAAAACAATATAATTTTACTCTGAAAAATAACCGTTAGAAATTGTACTTACTATTCTACTTCTGCTCTGGCGTTTACATAATCATCTAAAGTAAATAAAATAAACCCGTGCATTCTAGTAGCACACAGTTATAGTCATTATCAATTTTTTTCTTTTCTTATAAATATATTCCGTTCGTGGCTTGAGTTTTTAAAATCTTTGTTTAATTATTATAATGATGCAAGTTTTATTCTTACTTCAGTAGGCCTGTCAAGTAAAAATCAATATGTACTTGCTTGTCAGTATTTGCCACAGATCATCATAATTCATGTCTATACTTTTCTTAGACTTTTCTACTTTTTACAATAATGTGCTTGCTTGTCAGGACATATAAATATTATTGATCATGCCTGGAAATTTTACATGTATCAATTTACTAGCCTTTCAGGATGTTTGCTTAAACCAACCTGTCATGTGCTTAAGTAACAATCCATGGCGACTGATGATGTTGGATCTATGCTTAGTTTTATTTAATTGAATAAAATAAGACAAATTAAAACTTATCAGGTTTTTGGCATTTCATTTTCTAGCCACACTTAGCAATTAAGTTCATATTCATATTTTGCGATAGAACGTTGGAATAATTTTATATATTTGCTAGTTTTTCAACAACTAAATAGTTTTCAACTATTCAAATTTTTGCATAGCTGTAAAAAAGCCTGTCTACCATTGGCCCTTATTAATTATTTTTGTCATATTCTAATAATAATAATTTGACCAAGCCAAACAAGTTCAAACATAATTGTACAGCTCTGCCAAGTTGTTTAAAAACTGTCAATCGCCTGTAAGTTGTTGAGCATACTTGTTATGATCCTTTTATATTCTTGAAATGCTGGCATTTTACTAACATAAACATCAACAAAGCAATCGAAAGATTAATCCTTAAGCTTAAGGAAATAAGATTTTAACAATATCTTTAATTGCGAATTATGACTTAATAACAGTTACCTTTTTTTAAATCTTTAATAAATGAAACATAACACAGTAACAGCAACATTGCATTGTTTCGTAGACTTTACAAATTCAGACAGGTTCTCTCTATAAATTACTTTGTCCCTGTCGTTTCACACACAATCACCTTTTACATAAAATCAGGACACAATTACATTGTGAATAAGGCCTACAACTGATTGTGTATGAGATGTCGGACGAGTGAAAATATCAATAGGACACATGAATGTAGATTTTGAAACTGAGTTTTTAGATTTTCATAAAATATATCGTAGGAACTAATTTTTGTCTCGATCAAATCATTCACTTTTTATTCCTTTAGAACAACGGAAAACCAATATATTAATTTCTAGTGCTCAACAGAGATTTTGGTTATTTTGTTAAACACCATACAGACTGTAAACAAAATATACTGAAGATAACATCAACAAAATGTTAGAGGTTTTGATAGATAACATATTTGTTGTGTTTGGCAATATAATTTTTCAACAAACAATCGCTATACCGATGGGCACAAACTGTGCACCTTTGCTTGCTGATTTGTTTCTTAATCCATATGACTCAGAATTTTTACAGAACCTTGTCAAATCTGGAGAAAAAACGCTAAGTCATTCAACTACACATACAGATATATAGATGGCGTTCTATTTTTACAGAACCTTGTCAAATCTGGAGAAAAGATTGTCGCTAAGTCATTCAACTACACATACAGATATATAGATGACGTTCTATCTCTAAAACATCTAAAATTTGGAGAATATGTGAATGCCATCTATCCAAGTGAGCTTGAAATAAAAGACACGGCAGATTCTCCATGTTCTGCTTCATATTTGGACTTATACCTCAATTATGACAACCACGAAAGGTTACATCTGAAGCTATACGACAAACTTGATGACTTCAATTTTTTAATTGTCAACTTTCCGTTTCTTTGCAGTAATATCCCTGCTTCTCCTGCGTATGGTGTATATGTTTCACAGTTGATACGTTATGGTAGAGCTTGTTCCCACTATGGAGACTTTCTACAACGAAGCAAACTGCTTACAATTAAATTGTTGACACAAGAATATTGCAAGCCTAGGCTGATCAAGGCCCTTTAAAAATTTTTATGGCCGTCATCACAATATAGTTAATAAGTATGAAGTAACTGTATCCAAACTTATACTGGATATATTTGACTTACCATAGTTCTTTGTTTTTTTCATACTCAAAATTGACTTGCACGTGACGGATGTAGCTAGCTAGACTGGAGAAGCTTACCCTTCCGGAGCACCCGGCTTCCCTTCCTTGATGGAAGTTCACGTGTGTAACTAATTTTGCCAGCTTTCAAGTTTTTTACTTTGTGTTTTTTTTTTTTTATTTTGGTTTGGACAAAGACTGTCAATTGAAGTCATCACGTTTGTTGTTTAGCTTCAGATGTAACCTCTCGTGGGTGTCATTATTGAGGTATAAGTCGAAATATGAAGCAGAACATGGAAAATATGTCGTGTCTTTCAAGCTCATTTGTATAGATGATTCACATTTTCTCCAAATTTTGGATTATTTAAAGATAGAACGTCATCTATAAATCTGTATGTGTAGTTGAATGTTTAGCGACAGTCTTTTCTCCAGATTTGACCATGTTCTGCACGATATTCAAGGATCAGTTTTGAACATTTTACCTGTAAATGTGTTGTAAAGTACAATTATTCTAATAAACTTACCACCTTTGCTTCTTATATTGATGTTCGAAATTATAAGATTTTCTTTTATCCCTTATCAAAATGATCATTCTAATTCTGATGAGTTTTTACATAAATTATGCAATAAACTAGAATTATGTTTTTAGAACTTCATTTTTGGTACACAGTTCTTGAAGGAAAATTTATTGGAATAGATGGCAACAAATATTAAACAGAAAGATGACACAAAATTAAAAGCTAGAAAAGACTTTGGTTCTTATACTTTGAGATTTTGATGAATGTTTTTGCAATTTTGTCATGTGTGCATGACAAACATTATCTATTCTCTCAATGAACGGTGGCATTTTTCCCTTTAGATGACCCGTGGTAATACCATTATAAGCTATACATTATACAATACGGCGTCCGATCTCTGTATGTTGAGAATGGTAAGGTTATTTCCTAGTATATCATTCTGCCCAGGTATTATCCATTTGTATGTACATGCAGGTTTACATGAAGTTCTAAATTCTATAGGTCAATGGTGATATGTTTCATTGAACATTTTAGCAACATTTTCAGCCGTCCTAATGTTTGAAATTTATTGAAAACTTAAGATGTGTTCCCTTAGGCAAAGCATCCCTTAGCTATTTGGCTCATGAGTTTTTTTTCCATAATTTTTTCGACCCCTATTGTCACTTATGAATAATGATTTTCCGAAATGTGCAAATATTTAAAATTTAAGAGATATTTGTGTTATATATTTACTACCCCTGAGCGGGGGTATCCATAACTAGGTAGGCAGTACTTTGTGCTGTTAAAGAATATACTATTTAGCAAAATTTTCAGCCGTCTTAATTTTTAAAATGTATTCAAAACTTAAGTTGTGTTCCCTTGTCAAAACATTCCTTAGTTGGATTTTGATTCATATAATTTTGAAACTTTAGATTCAAAAATTTGAAACTATTGGCTCATGTGTTTTTGTCTATCGAACTTGTCGGCTCCTAGGGTCCCTGATGAGGAATGTTTTTTTTTTCTGAAATGTGCATATATGGCACAGCAAAATTTAGCAGGTATTTGATAGATATTTACAACCCCTAAGCGGGTACCGCTGCTGGTGGAGTAAACTCCCCGAGGGTACAGATAACTCAGTAGGCAGTACTTCGTGCTGTCAGAAAATATATTATTTAGAAAAAATTTTCAGCGGTCTTAAATTTTAATTTATTTAAATCTTAAGATGTGTTCTCTTGTCAAAGCATTCCTTAGCCGTATTTTGAATCATATGGTTTTGAAACCAACGACCCCTTTGGCCATTTGCACAATCCTGACCAGCCCCGTCTGCGACACAGCTGCTGGTCATATAACGGCGCCGGCAGCTGCAATAAACAAGATTGCAAATTTTCCCACCACTGTGGATTCTGCCGCGGACAACATTGCGTTCTTTCCTGTTCTAGTAAACCAAATCACAACCAAACATCAGCTAACCCAAACAGACTTTCAGATACCCAAAAACCAGGAAGCTCTAAATGCTCTCACTAACATACACTGTCAAGTTGTCTCCCCTATTTTTGTCCCATTATATTCAGAAATTGTAGCCGTCTATGTATTTGGCGGTAATTTGATTGATGGCATTACGAAGGGTTTCCGTCATGGATACACCTGTCCTCGTTTACCCCACACTAGTCCAAATTTGAAATCTTGCAATGGTATGCCGGAAGTCACTCCTGTCTAGCTAGCTACATCCGTCACGTGCAAGTCAATTTTTGAATTTTAAGTGAAATATATCCAGTATAAGTTTCGATACAGTGACTACATACTCATCAACAATATTGTGATGATGGCCATAAAATTTTCAAAGGGCCTTGATAGGCCTAGGCTTTCAATATTCTTGCGTCAACAATTTAATTGTAAGCAGTTTGCTTCGTTGTAGAAAGTCCATATAGTAGGAACAAGCTCTACCATAACGTATCAACTGTGACACATAACACCATACGCAGGAGAAGCAGGGATATTACTGCAAAGAAATGGAAAGTTGACAATAGAAAAATTGAAGTCATCACATTTGTCGTAAAGCTTCAGATGCAACCTTTCGTGGCTGTCAGAATTGAGGTATAAGTCCAAATATGAAGCAGAACATGGAGAAACTGTCGTGTCTTCAATTTCAAGCTCACTTGGATAGATGACATTCACATATTCTCCAAATTTTGGATTATTTAGAGATAGAACGTCATTTACATATCTGTATGTGTAGTTGAATGATTTAGCGACAGTCGTTTCTTCAGATTTGACAAGGTTCTGTAAAAATTCTGATTCATATGAATAAAGAAACAAATCAGCAGGCAAAGGTGAACAGTTTGTATCCATTGGTATAGCGATTGTTTGTTGAATAATTATATTGCCAAACACAACAAATATGTTGTCTATCAAAAACTCTAACATTTTGTTGATGGTATCTTCAGTATAGTTTTGTTTACAGTCTTTATGGTGTTTTACAAAATAACCAAAATCCCTGTTGAGCACTAGATATTTATATCTTGGTTTACCGTTTTGGTAAAATAATGAAAAGTGAATAATTTGTTTAGACGTTCTTTCAATTTAGAATGAGGGATAGTGGTGTAAAGGGTAGAAAAATCAAAAGTTTTAATACTTTTTACCGAGGATATACTATTAGAAACAAGATGGTCAAGTAGTTCTTTGCGATTTTTTAGAATCCACATTTTGTTGAAGCTAGATGTAGAATATAGTTTTTCTGAATAAGTCTGATGGCCATCTTTGACGACTGTCAAAATTTGTGAATTACTGATGATGATTTAGTAGTACATTTAGAGGAACCTGCTATATATTTTTCCTTGTATGGATTTTTGTGAAATTTTGGAATCCAATACAAGTAATGCAGGTCAAGTTCTTCCTGTTTTAAATTGATACCGAAAGACTCAAGGACTCCTCTATGATCGAAGAGAACTTCATCTTTGGTAAAATTAGTTTTGGTATACGTAAGATTCTCCGATATACTATCCAAACCAAGCTCCTTAATAAGACATTCAACATAGAATTTCTTACAAACGAAATTATGTTGTTAGAAACTTTATCAGCTGTGACAACAACGTACCTATTATGTGTGTCTGTAAGGATTGCAGAAACATCAGGGTCCCATAGACCCTTTAAGTTTGGCAATCCTTGACTTTATAAAATTTCTAATTGTCTTTATCCAGTCGGATAAAGTATCAAGTTCTACGTCTTCTAATTTAACCAAACATCTAGCATACTCTTCAACATAATTCATTAAAATTTTGAAATTATGTCCCCAAGTAAAAGGATGAGCCTCCCTGTATTTAGGGCCTTTTGAAAGAAGACATCTTAATTTAGTTTTTTTATTTACCACATTTACCACTCATTTATCATTTTAACTATCCCATGGGACCATCAATTAATGACTTTATTTGCGATGAACAACTGATTAGTGTGTATCATTTGACGATGCTGTTAATCTCCTTTTCCAGCTTGGCCCAAGTGCACTCATGTCTAAAACTGACATCGACACAGCTTTTCGCATCATACCAGTTCACCAAAACGACTATGAATTATTAGGGTTTAAATGACGCAATAAGTTATTTTATGACGTATGCCCCCCCCCTACGGACGCCTCCAGTTCCTGCGCCATATTTGAGCGCTACAGTTCCAATCTACAGTAGATGTATAGCACAAAATAAATTAGATATACATTTTATCACCCACATTTTGGATGATAATTTATATTTAGGGCCTTCTATTTTTCTTAAATGCAGCTATGACCTTTCAAAATTCCTAAACTTATGTCACACTTTGGGTGCACCTATAAAATATGAAAGACACGGAATCTACATGTATGACATTTATGGGCCTCGAACTAGATTCTTAAATGATGGAATCTCGTCTCCCTAAGGGCAAATTAGACAAAGTAAAAAGAAAGAACGTAAAATTCGGCTTCCAGGTTTACAACGCATCCTTTGCCTTTTTGTTGCAATGTGTTTAAACTCGGGCGCGTTTTTTAACACCGCCTGTAGATCTTCATATAGGACTTAAGATGCCATCACACAGAATACCGCTCAACAGAGCGCGTCGTATGGATATTCAATCTTGTTCTATGTTTATTGACCATTTCAATTGCCGTAACATGCTTTTAGATCAACGTTTGAGAACCTTTGATTACCTACATCTTTATATCGATGCAGCAGGTAGCAAAAGCTTTCTGCAATCTTTCAGACACATTCGTTTTTTGGCTCATGGCCTCCTATAATGTCCGACTTTCCCATAATTTATAAAGAATTATTTCCTTTTGTTCTAGCTTTTCAGATCTGGGGATCATTTCTTAGGGATCCATATGTTACCCTTCATTCTGACAACGAGACAGTTGTTCATATTCTAAATAAGCAATCGTCCAAAGACTCTTCAATTATGTACTTAGTTCGCCCTTTTGTTTTAAGCTGTATGCAATTTAACATACTAATTACAGCGAGACCCATTCCTGGCAAATTAAATGTTTTACCAGATCTCCTTCCCGTTTTCATGTAGACGAATTCAAGAAACTTACTCCATGCATGGACGCCACCCCAACCGTTGTTCCATCAGACCTATTGAAGGTACACTAACACGAAAACTTCGGTTTCTGCTAGTCGCATACATTTCTTAATCCACTCGCCGGGTTTACCGTAAAGCTATTGCAACATATCAGGACTTCTACTCTGTCATTTTTCATCTTACCGTCAAATCTTTCCGATTTCATTTTCACATATGCCAAAATTTATCGCTCATCTTTAACAACAGGGATATAAATCTCCCTCAATACAAACCACTGTATATGGTTTATCTTATTCACACAGTTGTTTTGGTTTTCTTATCCCAGGTACAGCGTTTTAAATCGTAAGCTTCTGAGGGGGATCAAGACACTTACACTGTACCTCTGACATGCGTAAACCAATCACAATTTTTATTTCACATCGTCTTGTCCGCAATTTATCTCGTTTGCATTCACATCACCTTTTATTGTCTTATGTATAAGGTCATATTTCTACTAGCGTTTCACGCCTTACTTAACATCGGGGAATTAACTGTTAGAAGTCACAAACATCACGGTCAAGTATTATTCGCTAAACATATCACTTTTAAATACAGAAACAAGGATACACAAGACGTTCAGCTCTATCTATTACTTACATACACGCTCGACGACCTGCTATACTACATGTTATATAATGCTCTTCTTCACAATTCTGCCTAGCTGTAACTCTAGCTCATTATTGCCGATTTAGAGTTACTCAATCTGGACCACTCTTCATCAATCCTGATGGGACACCAGTGTCCGCTTTGCAGTCTCCAAGCGTTTTACGCCATTCAGTCATATTCTGGTTTGGACCCGTATCTCTATAAATCCCACAGTTTTTGCATCTGTGGGGCAACCAGAGCCCAAGATTTTAACATGTCCTCTTCAAAAATAATCATAAGGTCGATGGAATTCGAACACCTATCGCCGATGCATACGAGTCGACCTTCTGCCAGTATTAAAGGTTCACCTCATTGTCTTTTGCTAACAAAATATAAGTGAACTGATCTAGTCGGCTTCTATTTTTATTTTCGAGGGACTGTCTCATAAGGCCCTCTTTAACCCCCACTCCCTTTTTTCTTACGGAAGCGATTTTCTCTCGGACGACCCTTGTCAGTTGGTGTCAATTGTGATATACATTTATTTTGTTTGCGGCATTACTTTTGTATAATATTGTAAATGGTTTCACATTAGATCTTGCAGACCTGTTTTATATTTTTCGGAATATGTGTACATTTTGCGAATATTTTAGGGATATTTTTTTTTTACTTTTCTAAATAAAACACATGTCCTAATCACAATCCCATAACAAAGTTAACACTTTAAAAGCTGGCAAATTTAGTGATACACGTGAACTTCCATCAAGGAAGTGAAGCTGAGTTGGTTATTTTATAATTAACGTTTCTTTTAATTAATGGATTATATCCCTTTTAATTGCTTAATCACTTTTCGTTACAAACATTAAAATGCATTTTTAATGTTGTACATGTAGTTCTCTTTTCTAAATTTTTTCCTTTCCATCGATGCGTGAACATTGGTCAATATCAATATATAATTTTTGTGATTGTTATTAAAACATCAAGATAAAATGAATCATGGTTATATCTTAAATAAGCACACACAAACACATACATAACGGCTGTTAAAAGGATTAGTTATTCCAAGCGCAAGTCGAGTCCCGAACTATTGTTTTCACCAATCTGGCGCGCGCTCCTTCCCGTTTATTTGAGTTGTCTTTCTTGTTCAGGTCAAAGTCGGGTCAACAATAAGTACAGTGTGAGCATGCTGTTTGGTCATCTAACAATTTTTGTGCTGAAAAATCATAAATTTAGTTTATTGTATTCTTTGATGTTTAAATGTATATGATTACTTTGTCTATAGATTAATTATACGATCAAACAAAGACGTGTTTCTTACAAAGATGAAGAGTTAAATGCATATTCACATGCGGAGGGGACAATCTAATGACAATGAATTGATGTTACCATCTAAATGACTGAATGAATGAAAATCAATGGGAGAGAGAGAGATTTGTGAACATTGTGTGCGTAGACTAGTAGTTCATGATAAACGGTTAATTGATAACGTCGAGATTTGAAAAAAAAATTAAATTTAGTTAATTAATTTATTTATTTTATTTGATATATATTTTTTTAATTTTATTATAGTACATATTTTTAATGCGGAATT
The DNA here is from genome assembly GCA_029721355.1 of Tegillarca granosa. Taxonomy (NCBI): domain Eukaryota; kingdom Metazoa; phylum Mollusca; class Bivalvia; order Arcoida; family Arcidae; genus Tegillarca; species Tegillarca granosa. The sequence goes on along the minus strand of JARBDR010000898.1, from coordinate 69,405 downwards.
TAAATGCTGAATGAAATCAAATTATTTTATGTTGCATCTTTCTTTTATTTATGACTATTTCAGTATTTATCCAATCAATATTTATTACTTTTAACAGGACACTCTTCCACTACTACATGAAGACCCTCATTATGGTTAAGGATAAGAATTTTTGTGAAATCTTTGTTAAAGATTAAAGACATTTACCAAAACATTTAATAATAATATTTATTATTATTATTATTATTATTATTATTATTATTATTAACTGTTAGGTAAATTACTTAATTGATTTAAGTGAAAAATAACTTTCATGATTTAATATTACATAACTTAATAAAAATAATGATAATAATAAATATGAAAAAAATGACGTTTTTGTAGTTTTACATTCAATTGAAGTTAAAATTAGATTCTATCTTTTTTCTATGAAAGTTAAATTTATATGTGAAAATCAATTTTTCAAAAGTTATCACGGCAGATCAGCTTCCCGTATCTGTATAGAAAATTTTAGAATTCAAATTAAAAAGAGTAACCTTTTATTTTGATAACAATTTTCAGATTTATAAGCTTTCACGTTCTGCGATTTTTCTTCTTATCACAACCGATAACCGTCCATTCGTTTACTGTTATTTTCATATAACTAAATACACCATAAGAAATCGAAGAATGTCACGGTATGTGTCCCTCCTGCTTGTCAAAGAAAATCTACGATGTTTTCTCTCGTTATCTGGTGCAAAATATCGAGTGAAGATACTTAAGATGAAAACTGTGCTACACTGTACATTTTCTGACAACACAAAGTACTGCCTACTCTGTAAAGGTGACATTCGGGAAGTAAAACTACACCAGCAGCGGTTCGCGCTAGAAATAATAGTATACATTTTTGTTTTTATTGATAAAAATATCTAAAAACCCTTGGCTAAATAATCGTTTGATTTGATTTAATCATTCTAAAGCACATGAGCTATATATCCGGTACCTATATCAAACGATTTTTTTTTCTTTTTGTGTATATTTCATTAGATCTTCTAGATCTGATAAAATGGCGGAAAAACATAAAAAAAAGAAAAATAACAAATAACAAATATTCGTTCCAGCGCGGAATCTATTATAGAAGTTCTGTCCCTGCCATGATTGGGAAAGTAAGGTTAAAATTTCATACATTTTTAATTCAATTATTAAGATGAACTAGAGAAAGTCGATTTACTTTGAAAAGCGCTATTAAATCTTTCTTAAATTAGCTCATGATCCTGTGAAATTCTTAACAAATACTTTGTAACAGGTAGAAAGGTACTTTAGTCCAAATTGCTATCTTTCCTTATTTTATTCCAGTCTTGGGTACGAATTGCATATGTGAACGGTAATTGAACAGAGCTACAGTAATTGAAAGTTACCGTAAATTAAGCATTCCATATATAACTGGGCAGTTACATTTAAGCAAAATCTAATTTCAGTACTATTTGGTTAAATGATGTTTGACAAGTATCTGCATGGATTAATAAAAACTGAAATTGGCGTTCTATATTCAAATGGCACCAACAATTTTATTTATTTTTTATTTATTTATTTATTTATTTATTTGTGTTTTTTTTTTATTTTATTTTATTTATTTATTTATTTATTTTTATTTTTATTTTTCATAAAAGAACGTTCTATCGCGCATGTTTAATAACAAGAAAATGCTAAATCTGTTGCGCGCGCGCGTGTGTGTGTATGTGTGTATGTGTGTGTGAATAGGAAGTTTTGATCAAATTCTAAGCCGATTCTTACATAAAAGGTTGTAGCTTTGTGTAAATAATGAGATTCGTTTAAAATTATAATTTCGAACTACTAAATAGAAAGTTTGTTTTTGTAAAAGTTTTAGCATAATTGTAAAAATAAAAACGCAAGTGTATACAATAATAAATCAATCTCTCAGTGTTAGAGTTCAAATACAAACAAACGCAGTTCTCTTTACATTAAGTCAATTGCCAATATGTTGTTTCTCTGTGTCATATGGGTTAAATTTTTTAAACCGCGTATATGTAAAGTCTATCCTGTGGATAATGTTATATTGGACAGAGTGTAAAAGATGACGACATTGACGTTTAGAAAGAATTTCATCAAACAACTTTTTCTCTTTAAAAAATACAGCACCTTATATATCGTAATATTTTGAATTAAAGAGTGCATAGAACATCCTTGAAACACTGTTCAAACGTTTTCGAAAATACGGATAGTGTTCATTTTCTTTTGTGAAAACGAACAGCGCGATAAAAGTTCTCCAGAATTTCTAGAAATTTAGAAACAAAGGAATAAAAACACCCTGTCCTGGCTCCTTTTTCAAGTTGGCATAATTTAGCTTGATAACACAATAAGGGTGTAGGATAAGTGTCTTAAAATTAGATTATCAGCAAGAAATTGTGTACTTGCGAGCAAATATTTTCGAAAAACGAACCAGAGTATGCAATCCAAAAAAAATTCAAAAAGGACAAAGAAAACTAATAAAACAACAACAACAACAACAACAAAAATAATAATGAAGATTTAGAGAAACAACAAAATATCTACACTGATACGCAAACTTAATTAAGCCGGGAATATACACTTAAAAACTGATATTGAGAATATTTTCGCTTTTGCGACTATAAAAGTTTTTTTCCATGTCGATTTAAAAGATTGATCTGCTATTTAGGACCAACGTATACATTATTACGCGTTTATTTGTCTAAGAAAGTTGTATGTAGTTTTAAAAATAACTTGCTTATTTGGATACATAAGTATTTGGGCGTTAAATGTATCCTTCTAAACTTCGTTCAAAAGGTGATAAAAATTTCAGATATAAACTGTTTATTAAAGTTGGTATCAATAAACAAAATAAAATTTAAAAAAAATAATAATAATAATTATAATCATGCGTATAATTTCAAGGACCACACAGTGTTGTGAAAAACGATTGCAAGAGATACAGAACTTCGCTACAAATTCAGATTTGTACAACAACGACGCGTCACATGATCTTAACCTGACAACCAACTCCCCACCAGCGATACTAGGGACCAAAAAAAAATTGACAAATGAAAAAGCTAATCAAAACATAAATAATCAAAGAATCCAAAGATTCAATTTTCATGAGGCCAAATTTAGCCAAGGAGTGCTCCGCATCAGGGAACAGTTTTTAGTTTTAAATTAACTTAAAGCATTCAGACGCCTCAAAGATTTTCACAGATGTCACATTTTTATCCACAGCTCAAAGAACTGCCTTCTGAGTTATGGATAATATCGTTTGGTTTAACAGCAACAACAATATTTTTACAAGTGCATAACACATAAAACATTTTATTGTTAGTAAATGACTGTTTCAAACTGAATGAAAATCAAATAGTGTATCGTATAAAAGAGAACAAAAAAACTTAAAGTACCTTTAACATATATATGACCATATTTTAATAATAAAATATGACGATTTTAGGAAACATCAAGGTGTCTACACTGATACGCAGATTTAATGAAACAGGAAGCAAATGCTTGTTCTAAAGCAACATACAGGCGTTGAAGTATTTTGCTCTTATGACTACAAAGGTTTAATGTCAAGTCAAACAGCTTTTAAGAATAATATAAAGATGAGACCATTCACTTGTCGCCACTCACACTTGGTAAAGGCAAGTGCCTTACTACAATTATGATGTTCATTTGCTCTGTATGTGATTTTGTTTTAATTTTACTTTCACGCGAAACAGATGAATATATCAACTGCTACTTTCAGGTATAATCATTGTTCCATTATTCAATAGATTACACTTCGACATTTTCAGTACATATACATGAAGATGATATTGTCTATTTATATGTAAACATATTTCTTTGTTGTGAACGAAAACACATATTGTACCTAGTTCACCACTCAGTAAAATTTTTTTGGGGTAGCTTCAACTGGGATCAAACACGCATGTAATTGTAAACTGTCTATTTTAAATTTAGACCTAAAATAATTACATTTAGTAACATTTCAGTAGTAATTACAGGTCACCTTATATCTCGGCCTGGTACAAGATATTTCTAGATTTGTTCAATTAATAATTATCTCCTGTTATCTATTTATAAAACTATTCATTTAATTCACAAATGTGTATTTTGTTGACAACGTATGTTACATATAGTAGTATTTATAACGACTTATTTTCTAAACAATTCTAGAAATTCAAAGTTTATAGAAAACGTTGAACACAATCATATTCATTTCTATACATAACAATATTATTGTATATATATAATTGTACATAAAACATATGTACGTTAACAACATGGTTTCAAAAAAGCAAACAATACTGGATATTCGATATTGTATGTGCTAAGTAAACTGACATGAATTTCAAAAAGAAATTCTTAAAAGTTAGGACACAAAAAATATTTTATGAATGTATAAAATATCATCCCTGTTCACATCACCATCATAATCTGCCTATCATAATTAGTACTTTTACCACCAACACTTACACAATCGTCATTATCATCATTTCATGACAAATATATTCATACTAAGTTCCCCGTTTTTAGCACATTGTGATTTATTTTTTGACGAAGGCATATTTTTAAATTCTTATGGGCTTTTTGGTATTTTTACGTCTTTTCTTAAAGAAAAACTACTGAATAATTGCTAGGAACTGAACTTAAGGAGGCATAGCTAATAAGTAAAGATGTGTTTTCAGATTTTGAAAAAAACACTAACAAAGCAAGATATTGAGAAAGGTTAACTCTTTTTTTGCCGATCAATTACATTTTATATTCAGTCGGATTTATGAATAAAAAGTCTAAAATAAAATCAGAAAAATGTTATCACATTAACCAAGAACATACCAGTCTACATAAATAATTGCCCTCAGATTCTGTTGATAATATAAATTTTGAAATAAACAAAATAATAAATAGAATATAAACCCAATAGTCTCTCTGTTTGGTGGTAATACGAAAAATATTACTTGTAAGGCACTACTACCCAAAATGTTAATGTCTTGACGACCCTCAATTTAGGTGTCAAATCATTTTGTAGTATTTTATGCAAATGTAACAATATTCCCATATCCCATTTTAAATGGGCAGAATAATAATAATATTTTTCAAAGAAATATAGAAAATTAATCACATTTTATCTTTTAAATTCTGCAACGAAATAGCTGTAGGGCGGCTACAATATAGAGTCTGGCACAGAATTTTAGCTACTTATTCACTTTTGCAAAAAAGGTTTTTTTTAAAAACAAATATGCATTCAAACTTATGTACCCTCTGCAACAACCACTGTAAAACAATATATTATCTTTTTCTCCAATGTAGCTACAGAAGCAAAATATATGACCGTTTACAAAAAATGCATCATAAAAGAATTTAAAAACTAATAACATTAGATAAGCGCATAATTAGTTTTGGCAAAAAACACTTATAAACAAAACAAAACAACTAACTTAAATGTGGATAGAGTACAAAAGCCAAATATAAAGTCCCTAAGGTCCTATATTGAAATCAAATTAGCAGTTAGAAAATATAAATTTTCTAAAATTGTAAGGAATGATTTCCCGTAATGTGCACATCTGTCACGCCGAAATTTATAAGGTATTTGTTTCATATATTTAGCAGAAAGAATATTATAAATACTTTATTTTATTAAAAGATTTTTTTTTTCGAAATGGAACCTTCATAATAGTTTTTATATACCACATGCACACACATACACAAACACAAACACACACACACACACACACACACACACACATATATATATATATATATATATATATACAGAGAGAGAGAGAGAGAGAGAGAGAGAGAGAGAGAGAGAGAGAGAGAGAGAGCACACCGTTTTTCATCTTATGACCCAATAAACTTATTAAAAAACACTTTATTTCTTATAATTTAATTTGAAACACTTAAACTAAACATAAAACAATGTTTTGTTTTATTTTTCTTGATTTTTTATAATTGAATAATATTCCTCCGCGTTGGAACTGTCAACAACAAACATTTCAGTCAATGAAATGGAAAGAGTCATACGTCATGCTATTCACTTTTAGCGAAGCTATGGTTGCGTACAATATATATATATATATATATATTATTTAATTTCTAAATTCTGTTATATCATACAGCAATACAAACAAAGCGTAAATGCGCGTGATATATATATATATAATCAAATTGTGTGATAAGCCAGGTAAAATTGCCTTATAATATTCCTATGTGAATAAATATCTAACTTCTGATGGAAAATTCTATTTTGTGAGATTTTGTTTTTTGTTATTTTTCTTTTTTTGTTTCTTCTTCATATTAATATTAATATTATTATTATTATTATTTACTGAGATATAAATAGTTTGCCAGAGCTTATGTTATATATACCAATATTGATACATCAACAGGTGAAATTGGAATTTTAGAATAGTGTCAATAATATCAGAATATTTTTGTAATGCACGTCCAAAAGCAGAAACAATTTCTTCAAATGCATTATGCAAAGCACTTTTTTTTCATTTTCAATATGTCATTATTATTTAAATGTTTAACAAAATTATGTAATTGTAGATGGCCAGTTATGGCTGTTACATCACTTTGTAATGTAAAGTGTCAAAATTACTATATTCAATATATTATCCTGCAAAACATATAAAGAGGACCTCGTCGGAACGTTGCTAGGGTGTATTCCAGAAATGATCATCAGCCCGAATCAGGATTTTTGCACTTGCAACGATATATTCCTTTTTTATACGATCCCATTTACAAATAGGTAAAGATTATTTCACTCTCTAGTTGAGGAAACCAACTTGCTAGGTGAAAAACAAACAACTCCGACAAGCTAGCTGGCAATCTTTCTCCCGACATACTGCAGTAGTGTAAAATACGAAAATAGGCTGTGAGAGAGATCTTTCGCAAAACCAAAAACTTCAATTTTATCTAGAGTTCCATATAAATAAGGAGACAAAAGTACAACTGTACCTATACTTGAGGAACTTGTTTATTTATCAAAGTTTGTGTTCAAACTTGAATAAGTATATGTTCATTATTTAATATCCGATTGATTTTATTATATAAAATCCAACGAAATGATAAATAACAATCTTTAAAAAAAAGAAAAAGAAACGGCTCAACTCAGTTCATTTTGTCACCGGCGACAATATGTACAGTCATTGAGGGTACATATTGTCTCCAACCATTTACATCGTAATATTCTTTTTAATGCTGGAGATGATGATGATAATTGCATGTACAATCAGAAACAAACCAACAGATGACCTCAACGCCGGCGGCAATATGTACCGTCAAATTTTTAAACAAGAGAGTACGGTTCACCGTGTCTTTAATCATGGTTTTTCTATTACGGTCTGATGGTATATAGGAAAAAAGATATATACCTCAGCTGCCTGCTCGGTCAATTTTTTCCCCAGTTAATTTAAGAGCATGCACATAAACAAAAATCTATAATGGTTTGGTAAAGTACCGAAGCGTTTTAGGCAACATTTTTTTGTACACTTTATAGTGTAAAATTTACACTATAATCTGTAAGATTATTACTTTAATCTTTGAATTTCAAACTTTAAGATGTAAATGTTACACTTAAATATGTAAATTTTACACTTTAAACTGTACATTTTACACTTTAATCTGTAAAATTCGACTTTAATTTGTACAATTTTCTCTTTTAACTGTAAATTTAAACAGTAAATGTTACACTTTTAATTAAGTCAATATTCATACATTAATAATTCGATTTAATTCACTGCCTTGGTTAGAATACTGTGCGAGAACGTTTGTCATGTTCGCTTGCGAAAGGTCGTTAGTTTTATTTTGTACCACGATTTACTTCACTTGACTTTAAATTAAACTCGATTACTAAACTCATTTAAAGTCACCGAAGATTTGTTTTTAGACAATGTGCGTCTGCGTGAGAGAGAGAGAGAGAGAGAGAGAGAGAGAGAGAGAGAGACTTGTATAAAATACAAATGGATATACACATGTATATAAATGATATATTAGTCTCTCTCTCTCTCTCTCTCTCTCTCTCTCTCTCTCTTCATAATCATTATCATCTTGTTGTTGTGTTGTATTGTTTATTCGAGGCAAAAATAAAATAGTTCTCAATAGCAAAATAAAATTCAGAGTAGAGTGATTGAAAAAAATTAAATGACAGAAGTGCTATAAATATGGTATTATTGAAATTGTAGCAAAATATTGTTTAAATACACGTGGACAAACACCTTGAAAGAAACTACAATGCAAAAAAACTATGTATGGTAGAACAGGTAGGTTAGAAAAAGGTAGTAATAGAGGGAGATGTCGTAGTATGGGGTTTTGTCAATCCAAGTAATATATCAGATTATAGCAATAAAACTAAGGTACAAATGGGTTCAGCAAGTTTAGTTTCAGATGAATTGAAATTTTGATGTTTGCCAAGTTAAATTACAATGTAGGCATTTATAACCAGTAATTAAAAATTTCTGTCAAAGATGTAATAACATATCAGTAGTAGTAAATGTACTTACGGTCTATTTTAATACAGAAAGTCAACTAACTGTCAAAGCTATATACTTTTAGATGGTACAGTAAGAACATTTAAGGAAGGCAGCATAAACATTAATACATTATAAAGAAAGCTTATAGAACTTTGTTTACTTATTCCAATATATGATTTAATAATTGGAAATATTGAAGGTTCTAGAGCTGTAGATGATATATATTTGATTGTAATGCAGCGATACCACTGATAATTAAGATGAAACAGAATGCAAAGAATTAGATTATGGATATCACGCTGTAGGAACACAAAGTCAGAAACAAAATTGTATAGAATTCAAAGATATGAATCTTGTTAGTCCAGTTTATGTGGGTATAAGTGTTGCCTAAAGCCACAGTAGGATGATACTTCAGCAAATTAGGGAGAGTTGACAATTTCAGGTAACATAATAATTACTGAAAATTATAATGTGTCATGATTCAGAGAGAGAGAGAGAGAGAGAGAGAGAGAGAGAGAGAGAGAGAGAGAGAGAGAGAGAGAGATCTGATTTCAAGTCCTGGACAGATGATTCCACCATAAAACCATCGTTAGGCAGATATATACTCACTATACTAAATCTTCAATTTTGTTAATTTTTATTTTGAAAATGCTCTAAATTATGACAAAAAGCACAAATCTGACATCTTATTTAAATATATTAATTAATAAAGAATATACTTATGGAGCGGTCTGACTATTTTTTTAAGTATACTTTGTAGATCTTAGGCAGACAACCAAAACAAATCCATCTTGAGGCAGACAAACAAAATAAATCCATCTTTAGGCAGACTGTATACTTCATATATATATATATATATATATATATATATATATATATATATATATATATATATATATATATATATATATATATATATGTTATAAACTTTAAGTAAATATTACAGAAAACAAGACCCATACATGATCCAAACCCGTGTTCAATTGGCATTTTTACCACAGGTACTTATTTCTGATATTAAATAAACTAGTATATCTTTAGTAGTTTTTAAAAAAAGAAATAAGTGACTGAGATTATTAAGAAATAAGTGAGTGTAATTATTTCAACTGGAAATAGTCAGAAATACTTATACTACTACAAATTTCCTAATAGCTGTGAAACATACGTTTCAATTAATTTCTTATATAAAATGTTTCCCTAAGCCCAGACATGAAATTAACTGACATTTACTGACATGTACACATTGTTAAAAGGTCACCAACACACCATGTAAAGATTATATACTACCAATTTCAATTATAATTTTGTTTTGAAACGAAGGTTTTGAATCATAAAACTAAACTTTAAGATCTGTACTAGACCTAAGTTTTGAAAGTGGGTAGTGACTGTTCATTCGCCAAGCATTCGGCATTACGAAATGAAAGTCACGGTTCTTTCGGATGGGTACTTAAAACAAAAGAGGTCCCGTGTCATGGCAGGCATGGCACGATAAAGAACACTCTTGTATAATTCTATCAGCGCAACGCACAGGCAATATTTCTACACTTTCGCCTATAGCTATCGACGTCTCGATATAAGTGAAATATTCTTGACTGGGACGTTAAACACCATTACTCAACTCAACTAAGATCTGTACTAAATTATTTATTTGTTCGTATATACATTATATCGGAAATAAGGAAGAGCATAGTAGCCACGTAACATTGCGTGAAACAGTATAAGTTGCGTTTCTGGCTTGGATGAGTTTCACTACTGTTATGAAATTTGTAAGATGGATGATAGTTTGTGTAATCCCTTGGTGAAACATTCATATAAACAACTACGTATGAAAAATGTGATTAATTATATGTATTCTTCGAAATTAAAATTTGTAAATATGCAAAGAATATATAACATGGTAATTACAAGAATCAAGATTTTTGAAAAAAACACCAATTTCTCAATTTAGCAGATATTTGTGTTCTTAAATACTAATGTTGTATCATGTTCTTGATTGTGTTAGTTGTTGCTTAGTAAATGTTTATTAGTTCGAATCTTTTATTTTTTAACTTCCATACTTTGAAAAAAATAAATGTAACCACTCATTTATTCCTTATGTGAGTATCGTGAAGGCACATACAGCTGCAGTATCAAATTTTAACAATTGTGCAATATGGATTTTACAAATTTTTCACCATCTTTATGTTTTTTTCTATAGAAAATGACAAAGATCCACAAGCAATAAAAAATCACGTCACTAAAATAGGAGGTTCACATCATAAATGTGTGCAAAACAACTGGGTAAAAAAATTTATTCAAAACAAGAAAAGTTCATAGGAGTAAGGATTACACTAACTTTTCACCACTGAGATGCTGTTGAACAGGCTGACAGACAGACGGACACAGTCAAGCCATATCTACACCTGCACTCGCCTCTAGTGACGCAGGTAACAATCAGTAACAATAGGGACCACCTATATATAAATACCAGTGTTTTAGGGGTTTTTTTAAATTTTCAACTAATTTGAAATTTTATGTAAAGGCCACCTATTTTTAAAGTCCGAATTACTGAGGTCACTTGGGTGGTCTTAGGAACCAACAGAACCAATATGCACCCCTTTTCACATGTGAATGCATAAAAATTTAGAATTTTATAAGACAAGTTTATGATCAGATAAATCAAATCAAACAATTTTTCAGCAATATGGAACGAGAGAAACATTATATATAAAAAAAGTTTAAGCCCTGCTATGCAGTACATTGTTCTGGTCTGCTTTAAAATAGCGTGCACTCAGAACAACTTTAAAGTGCTAGTTCACCAGAACCAGTTGCACTAACTTACTTTTACCTAGTCCATTGTACGCCAGCTATCTCTAATATTAATCTAAACACAATATTATGTGCTATTTGATGTTTTATAGATGTATTTGCCTTGTTCTAGCCTGACCATAGCCAGTTTTATAGGGCTATTTTTTGGTAGATGATGTCTTAGATAAATAATATCCATCATCAGATTATGTTATCTGATGCCAAACAGCAAATTACATTACTGAACCAGTTCCAGAATCTGTGTATTTAAAGCCCAGAATTTTGCTTTGGTAATAAAAAAGGGAATGTTGGTTGCTCAGGCTGTTGAAGTTGATGTAGCCGAGACGGTTCAACCTTTTGGCCACTCACTGTAATTCAGTTAGTGTTACCCCAGAAAATGTTACCTTAGAGGAACAAAATTTAGATTCTGATCAACCATCTATTAACGGGGCAGAAACAGAATCTTATAGAAAAAAGAGTTACCAGAACATGAAAGTTTTGCTGAAAAACATGCCTTCAGATTTAAAAACAACTGAAATAAATAAGTTAATAGAATTGCTTGTTGAATTGCAGGATGTATTTGCTAAGGACGAGTTTGATCTCGTTAACTTTTCAGCCATAGAACATAACATAGACACACACAGGATCTGCAAAACCTGTTAAGGAAAGAATGAGAAGAACTCCAGCATGTTTCGCAGGCGAAGAAGAGCAACATTTACAAAAAATGTTAAAGGCAGGTGTTATTCAACCATCGACATCTGAATGGTCATCAGCACCAGTTTTTATTCGGAAAAGGGACGGAGGAGTGAAGTGGTGCATAGATTATCGCAAATTAAATTCAGTAACGGTGAAAGATGTTTACCCATTACCTCTTATAGATGACTGTCTGGACGTATTGGCAAACAACTTATGGTTTTTAAAGTTAGATGCCAATTCAGCCTATTGGCAGATCAAGATAAAGAAAGAGGATCAGAAGAAAACCGCTTTTATAGCTAAATATGATTTATTTTAACATAAAATAATGGGATTTGTTCTTTGTAACGCGCCGGACACTTTTTCTCGAGTTATGAGAGGACTGAATTGGAAGACAGTTCTAGCGTTTCTTGATGGCCTTTTGGTCATGTATTTCGATACACATTTAAGCAATCTTAGAGAGGTGTTCATACGGTTCAGAAAATATCAGCTCAAATTGAAACCCAAGAAACGCCAATTGTTGCAACAACGTGTTGCGTTCTTATGTCGTATAGTAAGTAGGCGTGGATTGGAAGTTGGTAAGGGATTCACGAATATATAAAATAATTGGCCAACACCGAAATTTCGCAAAGACGTAGAACGATTCTGTGGTTTTTCTAATTACCACCGGACTTTAATTAAAAAAAATTTCTGAAAGAGTCGAATCACTATATCAAGTAAAGAGCACGTTTAAATGGGAAAATGCACAACAAGAGTCATTTAATGATCTCAAACAAGCACTTACCTCAGCAACGTTTTTTGTATTACATAATACGTTAGATCAATTTATTTTAGATACCGATGCTTCAGAATGTGCCATCGCAGGTGAGCTAATTCAAGTGCAGGATGGTCAAGAATGTGTTATCTCATTTGGAAGCTTAGTTCTCACTCCGGAACAAAGAAATTACTGCACAACTAGGAAGGAACTACTGGCAGTGATAAGGTTCACACGTCAATGGCGCCATTATTTGTTAGGCAAACAGTTTATAGTTTGGACTGACCACAGTAGTTTGCAATGGCTTCTTAACTTCAAAGACCCTCAAGGTCAGCTTGCGAGATGGGTGGAGGAGTTAAGTCACTACAATATCATTTTAAAGCATAGGAAAGGGAAAGATCATGTCAATGCTGATGCTTTTTCCAGGATACCTGATCAATTGGAAAACTATCGTTGTCCTAATTATAAAGTTCAGGGGTCATATTCACAAAGCATCTTAAAATTTCCCTTAGGAAAATTCTTATCTTTATTTTTTTTTTCTTAGTTGAGGATAAGATATTTCTTATCCTTAAGTATTATTCTTATCCTGACTTAAGTAATTTCTTTAGTGAGAACAATCTTAAGATAAAAATATTCTCTTAAGAATAATCTTATCTCGGTTGCTACGAAAGCCGGGTTTCCCCTGTCTAAAAATAGTAACGAGGTTAAAAATAAACAAAAACACAAACCGGAAGTTTACATTATCTTCTGCCGCCGCGCTGTCAAATCGAAAAAAATGAATGAGAACCAAGAAAAAAAGAAAAGGGCGCCGAATTTTTCAACAAATGATTGTCTGTTGTTGACAGAAATCATGGGCAGTGAAAGTCCGGAACCTAAATTGTCCAAACATTCATATTTGAGGCAGAAGTTTACGAGCAGTGACTATTAACAAGAGAGAGAGAGAGAGAGAGAGACCTTTCAGTCTCTTTTTTTTTTAAATTTACATTTGAAATGTCTGTATTTTCAAGTTCACCAGCAGTGTATATTCAAAGAGCAAGAGGGAGAAAGAGACAAAGGGTGTTTTTTAAAATCTACGCAATATGATAAAACTGTAAAGTGTTTGAAATCCATTGCAATTTATGTGATAAAATATTTCTCTCACTCTGTGTGTGTGTGTGTGTGTGTGTGTGTGTGTGTGTGTGTGAGAGAGAGAGAGAGAGGGACTTAATATGCAAATACATTGAAATGTATGTTATGAATAAAAAATTTCTGAGAGAGAGAGAGAGAGAGAGAGAGAGAGAGAGAGAGAGAGAGAGAGAGAGAGAGAATAAGGCTGTATAGAAATTTAACTATTGCAAAAAGATCATTGTAGGCACATTGAATGTTATTTATCATTTATTTTAGATATAACTGCTGCCTCAAAAAAGGCCTATGGAAAGTGATAGAGGGTAAATTTAAAGAAACAGCAGAGTATAAAAAAGGCAGCATTGAACTGTCAAAAAAGTGGTATAATCTTGTACAGAAGCACCGTGCACTGTATGCAGATTATCAGAAATTGCTGCTTGACACAGGTATGCTGTAATTAACATTATATTTAGACTTGCTTTGATTCATATATGAGAACATTATTCACTGGATTGAAGAAATCATAATGTGTGTGTGTGTGTGTGTGTGTGTGTGTGTGTGTGTGTGTGTGTGTGTATGTGTTGTGTGTGTGTGCAACAGATTATATTATCCAAGTACTACTAAAATTCAATTGATTAATTTTATGAAAAATCCCCTTGTTTCAGAAAATTTCCTCTAGTTTTGCAGCTCTGTCCTTTCAAAAGATAAATTGCATCATCATCTTCTTGCAGGTGGTGGTCCATGTACAGCCACTTTATATTTATTAACAGATGCTATGGTGGGGGTAGTAGGCAGGACATCTTTAAATGTCACAGGCTTAGAGATACCTTCACAGCTTGACAGTACTTGGATTCAGCTGGAAAGTCTAAGGTTTGTTAAAATCGTGATAAATAATTGGTTCTATGATCACAAGCATGTCAACTATTGTTATGCAAATTCTATATACAACAAAAATTACCGTACTCAACAGAATAATAAAAATAACATTCTGACGCATGTCCCGTTTTATATTCTGGAGGACCAAGATGGCCTGTAATTCTCACCTGTCCAAACAGTAATTGATCTCTTGTCAGAGACACCAACAATAGTTCCCAAACTATTATTAAAAATATTTATATAATGCATATAAATATATGATAGTGTTCTTTTTCATAGTAGCTGCTATGAATAAAGACTTTTTTACATTGTTGCAAGTAACTTCCACATAGAATAATATTAACTATCAATTCTTTAGAATTGTGTGTCATTAATTGATTTGTTTTATTTTTAGCCATAATGCAGATGCTGAATCCAGTACATGTATTGCAATCAGGTTTGTACTTTTTGTTTGCATATATGTGTGTGTGATAAATGACCTTTTTATTGCAAAAATGTTATTTCTGACCTTATATGGTTTAGACACCACTAACATTATCACAGTTATGTCCATATATGGGCAATTAACTTTTTGTATTCGATTTTAAATTAATCTTTATATTTGATTTTGTTTGTAATCTTCATACTGTCTTTATGATAAAAACTTAAATTAATACATGAGTTCACAATATGTACAGTCTCCTTATGAGATTAGTGTAGTCTTGCCTCTCCATATGAGATGTGAGTTTGTACAGTGTATTATATTCACAAAAACAACAGAGTTCTATATATAATATGGAAAATCTGCAACATCTGGTTTCAAAATAGTTGTATAAGTGTTGTATTATAAGCCTTAAAGTATTAGCAAAAAGCTCCCAAACAGCAGTTAAAAGACTTGTAAAACACAAATTCAATTAATTACAAAACACTTCCATAAGAATAATATCAATTATTTTTTATAAATGATAATCATCATCCACTGAGTAAATCTTTAATTAACTAAGGATGACTGATACCTGAAACATATCGAAATAATATTACATTAATCGAATGATTAGTTACCTCCTCCCTCGGGGACAAGTTTTTTAGGCACTAATAAAACTTAAAAAGTCTGTAGAAATCAAAAACCAAATTACAGAATGTTTCATATCACAATTGTACATCAGTCACTTGTAATTAAAGACCGATTAAAGTGTCCATTAATAAGTTATTCTCTGCAGACTCCATGGAATCCTGTCTAGTATTGCGGCGTAGTCTTTGAGGCGTCAACAACTCTTTCTTTCCAGCTGCATTGTGTGGCTGAAGACGAGCCAGAGCACGGGGTAAACGTGTGAACTTCGGTTTGTCTTCATGTTCTGTGGGAGGAGCAACTTCGTCCTTGTCCGTCAATAGTCGTCTTGGCGATAAACATGATTTAGCTGTTGATTTTGGAGTCAAGACCGCAGGTGAGACCTCTCCAGAAGTAGCAGGTGAACCATGGTTAACAGGGGGTATAACAGAAGAGCCATCCATCCTAGGAGTCACATGCAGTTGTTGTGGTGCGCTGCATTCCGCTGGATTAAGAGTCAATTTTTTCTGAGTCGAGGATGAACAATCTGTAACACTCTTTTCTGAAGGATGTGACATTCTCGGCATCGTTTCAATCGAACTGGGTGACTCGCTGTAAAACGGGGTAAATTTCCTCAAATGTTGGCGATTTCTTAGCGTAACCCTTCCTGTGCCATCTACACGTACAACATACTGGTGGTATTGGCGGACCTCAACAACAACTCCAGTGCGTTCCCATCTACTTTGGTGGTTGCCCATTAAATTTTGGATATACACGTGGTCTCCAACCTGCAGTGGTGGTAGCCGATGGGTATGCTCATTCCATCTTTCATGCTCTCTTGAGTGGCGTTTGGCAAGAGCTAACTCTCTACCCGACATCAGTTCCTTCCATGTATCATGGGGTGAATATCTACCCATTATGATTGGTATGTCATCTCGGACGACCAAATAGGATCAAGGCTGGGGACGCCCTCGTCTCTGGATCAATGGAGTTCCTGTATATAAGTAAAGCTCTCTGAAATTTATCCACGTCTAAGAAACCATTGGCTGTGATGTTATCCGCAAGCATACGTTTAACTGTCTTCACAGCAACTTCAGCTCTGCAGTTGGCATGTGGATTTGCAACTGACGAGATTCTATGTCTGACTCCCCAGGCTTTCAGGAACTCCTGTGTCCTTCCAGCTGTATACTGGGGTCCTCCATCATGTTAACTCCTCTGGGATACCAAATGTGACAAACGTCTCACGAAGGCGCTTTACCAGTCCATCCACTCCAGACTCCGATCTGTATACCATGGGCCAGTTGGAGTACCTGTCCACAATGACAACATAATCCTTGCTGTTGTAGGTGAAGTAGTCACTGCAAATCTTCTGGAAAGGATATTCAGGAGGAACTATATCAGTAGGCGGCTGCATGGGGTTTGACTTTGCCATCTGGTGACAATGTCCACTCTGGTCCCTCGTTCTGGCAATATCCACTGTGATATCTGGCACGCATCGAAGATACTCCTTGGTGTGCTGCATGAAGTGCGTTGAGTACTGGTTTACGTAAGGCAGGTGGAATGACTATACGCTGTCCCAAGAGAACCACACCATCAACAGAGCATAAACTGGCAGAGAAACGATGAAACGGGTGCAACTTCAGTGGTAAATCCCTATAATCTTCTGGGAACTCTCGTTCTATCTGCTGAAGGAGGCTAACATACGTAGGATCCGATGCTGTGGCTTCACGTACCGTATCCCAAGTTACAACCGTGATGTTGGCATTTAATGCGGTGGTAGCGGCAGCAACTGTGGAGATATCATCAGCTTAATCTCGATCCTCAGTAGATAGGCTGAAACTGGTGGGTGTATCACGACAACTGGCAGAGCAACTGTCAAGAGACTCGTCTACTGTGGCATCACCAGGTAATACCAGTCGATCCGGGGGGCAAGCTGGATGCCTGGAAGCTGCATCCGGACCGAGGTTCTTCTTCCGAGGTACATGGACCACCGTAAACTTGTATCCAAGGGTCTTTTCTTTCAGGTTTAGGAGACGTCTGTAATCTATCTCAGTTAGTGATCGGTCGTTCAATATCTGGAGTAGTGGTTTATGGTCAGTGGCGACAATGAGATCTTCGCATCCGAGCACATAGTATCTTG
Source organism: Tegillarca granosa (assembly GCA_029721355.1). Taxonomy (NCBI): domain Eukaryota; kingdom Metazoa; phylum Mollusca; class Bivalvia; order Arcoida; family Arcidae; genus Tegillarca; species Tegillarca granosa. The sequence goes on along the minus strand of JARBDR010000898.1, from coordinate 51,565 downwards.
TCTGGTGGAGTGCGTACACAACAGCCAAGGCCTCACCTTCGATTGGGGCGTATCTACTTTCTGCTGGGTGGGTGAATCTACTACCAACCAAACAAAGCTTCCATCCATCATTACAGCATGCTGGGGTCTTACTGGCACAGCAGCAATACTTCTGCATCATGAAGAAGCCAATACCATCAATGGACCAGTCTGTGGCTAGACAGGTCATGCGTGCTGGGTCAAACAGACGAACACCTTCCTTCATCTCCTGGATAATGACCTCTTTGGACTTTGTAAATAGTTCATCTAGCTCATCTGTCCAACGGAACGGTGTAGATGGTTTCAATAGAGCCCGGAACGGTTTCATCTGTTTAGTCATGGCAAACGCATAGGCACCTTGGTTGACCAATCCAAACCATGCTCTTGCACCGGTATTGTCAGATGGTGTGGGAAAGTTGCTAATTGCATCTAGGAATTTCGTGCTTGGTCGTACATTTGTAGGAGTAATTGTGAGTCCGGCAAAATCTACGATATCTTGAGCAAACTGGAACTCCTTCGGGTTGAGAGTAATACCGTTCCGAGCACAGAGGTCTAACCATTCGCTTGTCTGGAAGAAAGCTGCTTTCACGGAATCTGCCCACATACAAGTGTCGTCCACGCATTTGACCTTGCTCTTGAAGTGAGTAATGATAGCGTCAAATCGTTGGTTGTAAGCATCTCTTCTGGCCATAAATCCCTGTGGAGCTACCTTGTGTCTGTACCGTCCCCATGGTGTGATAAAAGTGGTAAAGTGACGGTCTTCCTCTCGGATAGGTACGGAGTGGTATCCATTCCAAGCGTCAGTAACGGTCTTGTTCCCTTGAGGAACTCTGTCTGCTAGATGAAACGGACTCGGTGCATGATGGGTCTGGAGTACGGAGTGACGGTTTTGTGGTTGAAGATCTACCGTCCTTCTGGGCGTACCATCAGCTTTACCTGTAACTACCATGTGAAGTTTGAGGGGCTCATAGTTCATCAACGGTAAAGGTTGATGTTCACATACGTTAAAAGTTGTAGCACCGTAGTAGTCAAGTAGCCATTCATTTAATGCATCCACATTTTCTTCAGTAGCGTCCAAGCCTGGTGGTAGTGTTGTTGGTAGTGGAGGTGGATCAGTCTGACGTCTGGGACAGGAGCAGGTAGGCTCATATTCTATAGAAGCAAAACTCTCTGGTGTGTCTACGGGATGGTTGGGAAAGTCTGCATGAATTATTCCAAGAGAAACCTCCCTGCAGATGAAAGCTTTTACCATAACATCTGATACAAAACATAATATGCGTGTAGATTTGGAACCATCTCTGACCTTCACTTCAACTGCAACCGCTACAATAACACCAAGGTTTTCTTTGATGGCACCTCGCATAACGAGCTTTACTGGAAGTAGGTCCTTTCTGGTAATTCTCAGGTTATTGGCTGTCTGCAATTGAATAACCGTACTCTGGCATCCGGTGACAGCTACCATGGACAGCTGAATCGTTTTGAGCCTTGTAACATCTTCGATGGGATGTCCAAATGACGCATGGTCTTCGGCCAAATGTGTCATATTAACCAGTAGCATCGGATGAGGTTTGGACGGCCTAGCTATCCATTGTCCTTCGAAGATGTGATGTTCAAGACTGTGCTATATTCTGATATTGTCCTTGATGTGGTACATAGCTGGTCGTAGACATAACCAACCTTGTCGTCAGCATCTTTCGTCCAGTTCTTGTAACGGTCCCTGATTGCGGAGTTTCCGTCCTCGTCCCTGTGTACACGCCCTTGACGATGAATCACGATGTCCCCAGGCACCACACGTTGAACACTTGCTGCATGACTTGGTATAATGACCCTTAACTTTACACTTGACACATGTAGACGTCTAGGCCTTGCAACTTCTTTATCTGGCTCGGCGATCGTTTTTTTGTCCGTGAGCAGGACCACCACATGCCCAGCACGTGCCTCCAGATCCTTGTACTGATTTTTGGCTTTGGGTCGTAGTCGACATGGCACCGGCTGAATCTCCAACTGCACTTCGTGTAACTTTGCCTTGTTCCTTCTGTGCTATGAAGGAAACAGTCTCTTCCAAGGTTCTGTCTGTCTTAGGATCACCAAGCAGGTCAGACAAAATCTCAGGGTCTGCAATTCCTCTAACCAGATTGTCCTTTGTGATCTAATCACTGTAGTCGTAAACATGGTTACATCCTTCCTCCTGCATGTGGCCTTGTACTGACAGAGTGACGTCTGACCTTGAAGACTGGCTAAAAACGTTCTGATGCTGGTACCAGGTGCTTGTGTCATCTTACTGAGCTTGATGCGTTGTACCAATGTGCTCTCATCCTTCACAGCAAGCCGTTTAATGACATTCATCAGGTCTGCCTCTGGCATGTCGGTGATGTTACCTCGTTGGTCACGCATGATGTCGGTCCGGAGGTCTGAGTCGCAGCAGTAGAACAGAGCAGTGGATATGACGCCTTGTGCTATGGCCATACCCACCTTGTACATCTCCCATTGTCGAGTGAACGCTGACCACTGGTCTGGATCACATCCAGCAGCTATGGTGGGTGGGTCCAACTTCAGTTTGGGAGCTGCGGCAGCTGCTGGCTGGTGAACAGTTCTATCATGTATCTGGAGGACTGCTGTCATCACTGCAGCGAAGGCTGCATCCAGGTCCTGGGACTGCCAATCACATCCTTCCACAGGGCACTCTAACGTCGGAATGTTAAGAATTATCTGTCGTCTGAACAATGAGTCTGTATCAGTCATAAATGATAATCATCATCCACTGAGTAAATCTTTGATTAACTAAGGATGACTGATACCTGATCGGAATAATATTACATTAATCGAAAGAAACAATTCTGAGTCAACGAGTATTGGTACCTCTTCCAACATTGGCACCTGTAGCTGCGGGAAACGGGTCCAAGAGGATATTGATACTGAGATCAAGATACTAAAAAAGAAAAAATTAGAACTAGAAATAAAATTGTTCGAGAGACAGTTGGAAAATTGAAAATTTTTGTTAATTCTATTTTTAGATTTTTCCTATTTTATTGTATGTTATGATGCTTACATTTTTTTTTTTTCATTTTTTCCTGTATATTTAACTTCATAGGGGATGAATATTAATACTTTCAAAAACTTGTTTAACACAACAATTTTTAGTTCATCTGGGCAATAGGCATTTATTTGAGATACTTTCTAAAATAGCATTTTTTGACCAACAATGCATTAACTGATAGATTTAGGTCAATTCTGTTTCAATTTTAAGCTTAATATATTATCAGTTAATAACTTGCTTCAGAGATATGTATTAGCAATGTAATCATGATAACGAAGTCCTTCCTGTGGGCCAATCTGTTGCTGTACACCATTTTGTATCTGTTGGTGAGGATGTGGTAGCTCTGGTATTTCTATTTGCAGAGATTTGCATATGTTGTGCAAAGTAACACAGGCTAAAATTATTCTGAAACAAAAAATAAAAGAAACAGATTGGTTACATTAGTCATGATCATTTAATTTCAAAATCGTTTCAGTACTGTTGATTCCATTTAAAATCTAAATTTCATATAATGAAACCAAACCTGTCAAAAGCATTTAATTTTACATTGTTAAACAATATACAGACATGTGAAGATGTTTAGATATGATATCATATATACATAAGTTAAAGGTCAAACAACGAATAAAGTTTATTTAAAATTCTATTAAATGTAATTATATAACTGAGTTTAAGTATACCTGCAAACTTTCCTCGGCTTTACTCGAATCTCACCATGAAGAACACCAAATCTCTTCTTTAACTGACCAATACCTTTTTCAATCTTCACTCTGGTTTTCTTATGAGCTCTAAAATACACTTTTGTGAAGATAATAAAGAATAATGAAGAAAAATGAGTTGAGTGAGATGAATTGAGTAATGGTGTTTAACATTGCAGTCAAGAGTATTTCACTTATATCGAGATGTCACCAGCTTAGGTACAGAAATTTTACCTGTGCTTTGCTTTGATGACATTATACAACAGGGTTCTTTAGCATGCTAAACCCACAATTACACAGGACCTTACTTATTTTAAGTCCCCAACCGAAAGAATCGTGACTTTCATTTTATTATGCTGATTGCTTGGCGAAATGAGAAATGAGGTAGCAAAAATCAATCGATGTATCAAAATGTAAGATGCTCTATTACAGATTTTATAATCTAGTATTGAATCTCGTTTCCTATTTCTAGGGATTTGAATACAAATGTACTAATTTTGCAAACAAGAAATTTGTTAGTTTTTTGCTGGGACTGCGGCAGGGACATTTTGAAATACAATCAGTATTCTCTGAGAAATTATCAAGAACATTTTTTTTAACTTTTACCTGTTGACATCTGTTGGTATCAGCAATATAAATTTATTAATTTTTTGAAAGCATTATTAAGAAATTTTATGTTTCAAATGTTACTTGTTTACATCTGTTGATATTAGCAATATAAATTTATTTACACATCTAACTGTTGTTTAATTTTGTCAAACTCTGTGTTATAGTTTCTACCTGTTATATAAAGATTGGGCTCCAGGTTTGGGATTTAAATATGGAGTCAATAGCCAACGTTTACATGCATATCCACTGTCTCCAAGTAAATGGTACTGGTCAGCTGGCAGATGTCCTCCTTTAAATAACATTCTGATTCCACTATTTTGCAAAACCCTGCTATCATGGGTTGATCCAGGCCATCTTGCTACTACATCTATTATCACATCAAAGGCATCAAAAACCAATTGCACATTGATACTGTGGTAGCCTTTTCTATTTACAAACTCTTCCTCATTTTCTGATGGTGCTTTAATTCTGATATGAGTGCCATCAATCACCCCTACAACTTTTGGAAATTGGGCAATTCCAAAAAATTCTGTGGTTTGTTTTGCCAATCCTGGTGCAGTGGTTGGAAACTTAATAAATCTCTGCCCAATGTCGTTTGAAGTTAAGGCTTCAACAACTTCAGTTACAGCTCTTGATACAGTTGGCTGTGAAACGCCATGCATGTCTGCACCATTCAGATGAATTCCTCCAGTGGCAAGAAAACGCAGGGTTATTAAAATTTTCTCCAAGGAGGAAAGACTCTTGCTTCGTCGTTCTGTTGTTGGCTGGATTCTGTTTTGCAGCAAGTCATGGATGAATAAGATCCCATTTCTATCTAGCCTATACCTTTCTATTAGTTCTTGGTTATTGTATAAATAAAAAAAATTCTTCTGCCAGTCATGTTGGTAAGAGCCCACTAGTTGTCTGCAAATAGCTGATTTTATGGGATAAAATGAAAAATATTTCTCAGTTTTACTTGTATAATATTACAAAGTGAGCATAACTAATAAGGATGAACTTTACTTTGGCTGCTTGGGGTTTTCTCTGTGGAATTTGCTAGATGAACATCTCCAAGAAAACTTAAGATAAGAAGCTATCCTAATTTGTTCAAATACCTACTAGTTGAACTTCAATGTTACAAACTGGGGGCAAATGATGACAGATTTCTATTCTTATCCAAAATGTGAAAATTTGCCAAACTTGGAGTGCATTAATATTTATTCAAACTTGTGTTAAAATTACATCCAAAATCAGCATTTGACACTTGTGTGAGACTATCTGAAGCTGCAACTGAGAAATTGTCTTGTTTAGAGTGCCATTTTAAAAATCATTCAACAATTTTGGTTCAATACAGACTATAGACAAAACTTTTCGGACGATTGGGGGTTTTCTTTTATAATTCTTGAAAACAATTTTTTTGGAAACTTTTAAAGAAAAAAAATCAGTTTATGCTAAAAAATGAAATACTTGACACTACAGTTTACTGCAAAACTGAAGAAAATCCATCTAGAAATAAAATTTGATTTTTTTTTTATAAAATTTGTATATTCAATAAAATAGAGAAAAACTACTCGAAAAAATCTGAAATCTTTTGTCCAGAGTCTATATATATATATAAAGGGTCCATAACGGCAATAAATTTGGTGTAAACTACACGATACATCGAGTTGACATTGCCTTTTAGCCAGTCAAGTAAAAATGTGTTGTGGTTGGGTAGCTCAGTTGGTAGAGCATCCGTCTACAGTGCCAGAGCTTTTGGGTTCAATCCCCTGTCCGACCCTGCATTTTCCTCCTTTCCCATTACCTATCCAGGGTAAAGTTTGTGTGGTTTCAACTCAAAAATGGAATTTGAGTGGAAAAATTGGAAGGGGGGAGTGTAGCAATTGGGTAGCTCAGTTGGTAGAACATCTGCATATAGTGTGGGGTTTGATAAATGGTCTGGAATTGCATTTTTCTCTTTTTCTATTACAAATGGTTAACAAGCCACACGTTACAGATAAAATATAAACTATATTGAATTTAGTAAGAAATTTATTACACATTTGTATAAAATTACAAAGTTATAATTATTTGTAAACTGATTCAAATTGGTCATTTAACTATTACAAAATTCCACAGGCACTCGTTTCACTCAGTAATAGGGGTCAGATAAAACCATCAACACTACAAAACAACACGTCTTGAATTTCGATGTCATTGTTTCAATAATCCCACGAAGGCTTACAACTCAAGATTATACTGGATTCTATACAATCACAGGCAAAATAAATCATTTCGGTGAAATTCATAGGATTTGTCACAAACGATCTAATCTGTGCATAACACACACACTTGTTTTATTAAACTTGAAATATAAGGCTCCGAACGGCTTTTTTATAATACTGATGTTGCCGTTCCGAAACGGCAACATCAGCATTAGGAAGCTCGGCATTAGGAAGATAGAGTAATGACTGGTTCACAAGGTGTCAGGACAATGGACTAGGGGGTGATATAGTTTCAAGCTATGATTAAATATGATTCAAAAATTACACTTAATTAGCAAATTTTCGAATCGTTTGAATCACTGGAAAGGTAAAATGAACTTTTTGAGAGATCAATAAGAACTGTAGATTTCATTAATACTGTTTTATATCACCCCAGTCACGATATTTTAATTTATATTGATGCAGTCATTTTGGCATTCTGGTGGATACTGGAGTTTCAAGAGAAAACCACAGACTTTTGTAAAGCAAACTTACAAGTTCTAATGAATTATGATCTCCCCAAGAGAGATTAAAATCTAAGCATTTGGAGGAACTGTGATCAACAAGTGTACACACGTACTTTAGACCAATTAAATTAGGAATTTAGAAGTTAAACTAATGATTTGTGATACAGTTTAAAATATTTGTGTATTATGTCACTTTTTGAAAAACTTTTTTTTTTCAAATGAATAACCATTTTTATGATATGTTCATGCTAGGAACATTTCTAGACCTATTACATAAAAATATGATAATTCCAGTGATTGATGAAAACTCGACGAAATGTCGTACTACAAGTGATTTTTCGATAAAATGTCGGATTCTATCAAGTGTCAGTTCGACGAAATGTCCATTCCATGAAACGTCGTGCACAAGAATAAGACTACATATTCATTCATTGTTGTAACTGTCTTTTGGGGCTTAGTTGTAGAGGGTCTGCCTTAAAAGCGAGTACCACTTCAGTGGCTCATTGGTAGACTGTCTGACTTGGTTTGAACCGTGGCTGGGTCATTCAAATGACTTTGAAATTTGATATATCGATCGGTTCACCTGTTGCCAGGATATTGAACTGGGGGAATGGTTTACTTGTCTGCGGCATATTGACTCGGTGAGCTAGCGCCTTACCAAAAAGACACCGCGAGTTTGTGCTAGTACACAACAGACCAGGCTACACAAATGCCCACCGCACACTTGCATGCAATTGTACTTAGTTTAATTTTTACATGTACATTTAACATTAATAACACACAAACATACACTGTCATAAGGATATTCTGAAAAACATATAGCTAAAAAAATGCTGATGTGACATTTCACAACATTTTAACCAACCAATCTTATGGTGCAAGCTAAACTGGGTCAAAATTTTGGGTGGTGGTTCAAGACTTTAGTTATTGTGCTTGCCACAGTTACAACTCACTTGGTTTTGCTTTTCTATTCACAGTAATGTTGGTCAAATACAGGACAAATACAAAAATATAACTATATGTAGTAAAAAAGAATTGAAAAAAAAATGAAGCCGAAAAATGTACCCATAGAAATCTATACCAAAATGTAACCCTCCCCTGTCGAATCGATAAGCGTATATGTGCGTATTAAGGCTTTTGTTACTATCAGTGTACACAAAATAAAATATTACTGATCATGATATAAATAAATACTGAATTTTTTTGGAATACATATTCAGCTACTCGTACTGAATATGAAAAATTAAAAAATCTATACATTATTCAGATTGCGTAAGCGTATATATGTGCTTATGACGACTTAAATGTTAGAACTTTTGGTATCATTGGAAGCAGAATTGAATAACGTTTTTGATTATTACTAAAAGTGGGTGATTTATTAAAACAATGATATACTACGATTGTGGTACACGGAAACGAATGCGGAAGTGATATCCGCGAAAGCCGTGATTAAAACCAAACTACACAAGGTAAACATTTGATTGTTTCTACAAGTAAATAAAAACTGCATTTTGTTACAAGAAAGAATTGCTAGTTTTGTATTTTTAATCACCAAGTAACTGGATACCTATAGCTAACTTTTCTTCTTCAAGTAAATATATGACACTAATACCTGCTAAATTTTGATGTGCCATATGTGCACATTTCGGAAAATCATTCCTCATCAGTGACACTAGGGACCGAAAAGTTTGATAGATAAAAACATAAGCCAAATAGTTGAAAAATAATGAATCTAAAGTTCCAAAATTGTATGAATCCAAATCCAGCTATGGAATGCTTTGCAGGAGGGAACAGACCTTAGTTTTAAATAAATTTCAAAAATTAAGTAACTGGCTATTCATGAGTAGCTAACTTTTTTTTACTAGTAGCCAGCTCCAGCTATAAGTAGCCAGTTACTATTACTGCTCTTATCTATCACTGCTTTCGTCAAAATGTATACCAGAATTTCAATGAAGAATTAATTCGTTTAAACGAGATAATTACCTAGCTTGTTTAAACGAGAAAATATCTTGTTTAAACGAGAAAGTATTTTTTCTAGTGTATAAATTGGCACTAACAAGCTTTCGTACATAAGTGAATGTAAGGATATAGCTAGGTTTTCTGAAATGTTTGAGTTGTTATGTCGATTATCTTGGGGTTTTTTTACGATACCACATGTTGGTGTGCAGTGTAAATCGTGCCTGCTCGATCGAGTGTCTGTGGTGTAAACCATGAACGTGGAATGCAGTAATATAAAATTACTCACCGTACACTGTCACCGTAGATTAAACTTGTTTTTCCAAAAATGTTGAAAACTATGTCCATCATAGATGTAGAACGTTGATACAATTCTCATTTCTTACAAATTATTTATCGTGTGCCGGATGGGGTAAGGGTAATTAATATAAAGCAATAAAAAGCAATATAAAGCAATATAAAGCGGCTATAATTTAATTGTTTTGGGGTTTTTCAGTTGAATTATGGTTTTTTGTAATGTATATCACTGTTTAAAATAAATTTCACTCAACTTTTTTAAGAAATATGTGCTTTATACTCATTTTTTCCTTCAAATTTTAAGATATGTGTCGAGCCGCCATATTCCGCCACATGCTCAGTTCTTGTTTCCTTATGAATGAACTACCGAAAGATAGAACACCTTTTTCCTCTGAGACTTCCCTGGTGCCGTAATCATGCTTACATTAATAATGTAAACTGAATTTATAATAATAATGAAACTAACAATTTTGTTTTATCATTTTCTTATGTTTTCGTTTCTGTTTTTAATAATTAAATTATAAAAGAAAATAATAAATATTTTTTCACAGGCTGTCTTTTTTTAAAAAAGAAAATTTATTGATTTTATAATTATTTAAAAAGTCGGGTTTCGCACATATGTGCTACAGGCACAACACCTTGAGCTGTATGTTAAAATTAAAAAAGTAGTGAATATGACAGATGGCCTTATGTTAAATTGAAAAATAATGAAGTCGGATTGCGCACATATGTGAACGTGCGTGTGCTACAAGCACAGCATCCTGACTATAGAAGTTTACCGAATATGAAGATGTAATTACATTAAATATTAAGCTTTTAAATCTTTGCTTTTTTGGGGAGCTAATGTGTTTTATTCGATCGAGTTCCTCGTTTCTCAGCCGGTTTAGTGGCAATGGCCCTTGTTTGAAGATAAGCTAATTATAAATTCCGAAGAGGAAATGACATGGATCAGAAAAATGAAATACTTACAGCGCTTCCTCCGATATTCAGTGGCCTCTTTTTTTTTATTTTTCGGCTGAATTACGCAAAATTGCAACGTTTTTCTCAGTCAAAAATTTTCAAATTGGAAAATTTTCATTCACTGGACGCCATATTCTAATTCACTTAAGTAATTTCTTAAAAGTTAAGGAAGGAACGACATTTCCTTAATATTTAAAAAGAAAAGCGTACATCTTAAGTGGAAACTTGAGATAATATATTTCTTGAATACGACTTAAGATTTGTCTTAACTTTTTAATTTTTTAAGCAAACTTAAGAAAATCTTATGATTTTAAGGACAATCTTAACTTAAGATGCTTTGTGAATATGACCCCAGGTGCCTTTAGAAAATTTGCCTTGTGGAGGATGCAAATACTGTAGGAGATTTCATCAAAATTATGAGAAATTTTTTAATGATGTTGAGGAGGCGATACCATTAAACAGTTTGGCAAATTGTAACAGATTGAAAAGTTACAAGTTGGGATTTCTCTGGAACCTGGAATGGATGTTCCATTTGCTTGGGATCCAGGTGGTATTGATATAACAATAGAACCTAAGACTTAGAGGGATTCATTTAGGTGAATTGTCATTTGAAAAAAGAAATAAATTTCTGTCTGAGGACTCTGATTTGGCTATATTGTTTCAGTGGTTTTTGGATAAATCAAAGGAACCATCGGATGGAAGTTTGTTGTGAAGTAGTCCTGCCGCAAAATTTTATTGGATAAATAGAGCTTTATTTAAGTTTACAGAAGAAGGAGTCATTGTTAGTCAAGATCCGACATCTTCAAACGAACAATTAGTAATACCTAGGGAGTTGTAACAAGATGTTTTAAAGCTCGGACACAACATTCCATCAGATGGAAATCTAGGAATCTGTAGAACAAAAGTCAACATCCGAGAAAAATTAATATTTACAAGTCTAGGACTACACCGTATAGACCTTTGTCAGATGGACAATGCGAGCAATATAACCGAACACTAATGGAAGCCGTGCGGTGCTACATTCAAAAGAAACAAGATCGATGGTATGAACATTTAGCCCAGATTGCCAGGGCTCTAAGGGCATCAGTTGATAGGAATGGTGGTTTTACACCCAACAAATTAATGTTAGGCAGAGAAGTTAATCAACCTATGGATTTAGTTTTTGGTTTAACATCCAACTCAACTCCTATTGTAACTCAAGAAGAACATATCAAATATGTAGCTAATTTACAAGATGCAATAACATCTGCACATAAAACGGCACAGAAAACCTTAAAAACATCCCTGAAAGTTATGAAAAAGGATTATAAATCTAAGTCAACAAAACAAAATTCTCTGTCAAAGAGTTAAAAAAGTTACAACCAAATTGGTAAGGTCCCGGTCTTATAATAAAGAGAATTACACCATATCCACAGGATGAAAAACCATCTTTACGCAATACTTAAAGATGGCATAAATATCATCTTTATGCCATCTTTACGCATTTCGTAAAGATTCTTAATGTCTTTCTATTAATACGCCATCTTTACGCCATCTTTAAGTAACAGGTAATTGTAAGTAATCGGTATAAGACATTGACCTACCAATTGTGAATAATACCCTGTCCTATATCAATATATTTGATTTAGATTCCACATTCCTTATTGTTTATTTTTAAAAATTCTCTTTAGACATCTAAATATAAAGAAAATGTTATAACTTTTAACATCAGAATATTGTAATATGAATGCAAAATCATAATTTTTCTTTCAATCAACAAATGATAAATGAAATGAGAGTTACATTTTTTAAGACATTAAGTACAATAAACTGTAAAAATGGTTAATTATATTTTTATTATTATTTGTGCCATGTGCGAAATGTTTTGAATGTTATGAAGATAAAACATAAAAAAATTAGAAAAATGTTTTATAATTGGTTATTTCAATAGTTACACTTTATTCTAAATTCAATTTCCATTATTTATTTATTTATTTATTTATTTATTTTCTTTTATGTAATAATTAATGAATTAATCCATTAATTCATAAATAATAATTCACGTAACAATGAATGAAAGAATGTAATAATGAATGGATAATGAATGAATGAATTTATCAATTAATACACAAAAGACTGATTAATTTATTAATTAATTAATTCTTCATTCATTCATGTATTAATTTATTTATTTATTTATTTATCCATCTAACCAATAAAATTTATTTATTTATTTATTTATTTATTTATAAAAACATTTTACCTTCTATTAGTTCCTAAATTAGTTCCTAAATTATATCAGCGACATTTAAAATGGAGGTATAAAATGTTGCTGGTGATTTTCTCTCCTCTCTCTCTCTCTCTCTCTCTCTCTCTCTCTCTCTCTCTCTCTCTCAAACACATTCTTAAATTCACCATCTTACAGCTGCTTATTAAATTATGATGTAATCAGACATGCTCTTCATTGAGTTGTAAACAAGCAAATTCTTCAGTATCATACATGTATATGAAGATGCAATCAACATCCAATAAGCAACAAATGTCACACGTGTCATAATTATTACTGATAACTAATTAATACCAGATACAATTAAGATGAGGTAAACATTAGACACATATTCCTGATGCTTTAAAATAGACTTGATACTATATTTTGATAAATTCATGAATTTTCAATGTTAAGAAAAATATTAAAATCATTCAATTTTTTAATTTTTTTCTTTTATTTTCTTTCTTTACATTTTCTTTTGTGTATGTATAGGGTTTTACCTATGAGAGAGAGACAGAGAGAGAGAGAGAGAGAGAGAGAGAGCTTAAGATTGTGGTGATATTAAAAACAATCAACAATGTAAATGATTTTTTAAAACTCTGAAAAAAACTCATTAAAGTATTCATGAATGTTTCTTTAATTTATGTTAATTGGACACATTAGTACTCAGATAACATTTCATGTACCATGTAAACAAATTCAACCCATAGGCCTTCCAATTCAAAAATGCAATGGACCGTTACAAATTAAAGATGAACTGTTTTGATTTCATAATTATGAAATTATGAAAAATAATATGATTCATGAAAGATTAATAAAAATAACAAGAAGAAATAAGAAAACACAATTCCGACTGAAATAATTAAAGATAATAATAATTAAAAAAGAATAATTATAACTAATATTAATAATGATAATGGAACTGAGAATATTTGCCGGAACATGATCTGGTTTCCTTTTCATATTTGAGAATTACATGCACTCGCAGAGTTTCCGGGTGATTTTCGCACGTTATATGTATGAAGACTATAAAACATCCATGCGTTGTAAGCGGCCTTGTGTCTATCCTGCTCAATAATGAGGTTAACTGACTTTGACAGGCTGTGATTGGTTACTATATGTCATCTCCCATGTGATTGAAGTTCTTTAACCACAAATTAGAATATTTTGGTAAATAAAAATGATAAAATTACTTGGTAAAAATTATTTAAAAACATTTATTGGATTTTATTAGATCATAACTGTTTATAATGAAATTGTCAGAATATTCAGTGCAGAACTGACCACATATGTATACATCCCGTGATAGCTCAAAATTTCCATGGTCATGCTGGGGTGTACCGGTATGGATTTTACTTCAACAAGGTTGTAGTTTATCATACTAAATGCACGGTGCTCAACGAATATTATGAATGTTAAAAAATTAGCACCCAAAGTTGTACTATTTAACATTGCGGCCTATGGGAATTTTTTATAGACTTCGTACCTATAGTGAAATTAAAAATTTTATGATGCTAAGGTGGCACATGGTCCAGGTTTGAAATGTTCACATTTTTCAATTAATGGAGGCATTTGTAACTAAATATCAAGCTAAATTAAAGTCAAATTCTTTCATTTTGCCAAATGACATGGATTTTAGGATATTTGGGTTGTTCGGTATGCATCTGGCTATGTCAGATACGAGTTGTCTGGCCTGTAGGCAGTTTTATCACTTAAGGAAGCATGAGAAAGTCCAAAGGCTTAACTGGATGTACTTTCATAACCATGTTGACTTTACCATGATGCATTTGACCAGGTGTTGCATATACCACACCTATGTCATAACATACTTCCCCCCCCCATCTTGTTTTGAAGTCCAAACAAATAAATGAAGAAAGGAAGCATTTTAAACCACAAAGACTATGTATTTGCACTCATTTTTCATTATGTATGCTTTAAAAAAGTTTAAAAAAGATTATTTTTTCAGTTTATGATAAGAATGGTCACATTTGTTCTTGATTTTTGTCTACAGTGATGTATAATTTGGTTTCGAGATATCGAGTTGCGGCATGTCATTTTTCTTATTTGTCACATCCACTACATGTTTTTCATATATTTCATAATTCTTATGCTATGCTTGTTGTGCCTGCTTAAAGTTTTCAGTTTTTATAGACTGTTTTTTGATTTTGTCAATTTTGTTCCTTTGACAGGTTGACATGTGCCATTCTGCCTTGTACAATTGGACATATAAAGTCTGACCAGGCCTATTATTGACACTGTGTACAACACTGTGAGCTTGACCTGTGCATGTTTTTGAAATAGTAGTTACATTTCTAGGTAAGTTTCTTCTCATTTACCTACTAGTAGCCTCAATTTTTTGAGTTTTTTTTACCAAATTTGGTTGTTTCAAGGGCTTTCGGGCAAGTAGGAACTCTATCCATTTTCTTAGCTCATTTGCATTCCTTGGAGTCCTGTCTATTTTGAAGTAAGAACTATGATATGCACTTTTTTTCAGCCAGTTGCAGACAACATTTCTGCAAACATAAGAATTAACTGAACACAATCTGTAGTCACCTAAGTAACATAAATTTATTGCATTAACATTATTGTGACATTGTGCGGTAGAACATATGATAGCCTCCTTCTGTTCACATTTCAATATTTTTTGGTAAAATGTACATGGTTTTATTATTTTTTTGCTCGAAAATCATAAATAGTGTCTTTTGGATATAATTTTGGGTAACATTTATTTGATAATTTTATTTATAGGTATGAAGACTATAAAACATCCATGCGTTGTAAGCGGCCTTATGTCTACCCTGCTCAATAATGAGGTTAACTGACTTTGACAGGCTGTGATTGGTTACTATATGTCATCTCCCATGTGATTGAAGTTCTTTAACCACAAATTAGAATATTTTGGTAAATAAAAATGATAAAATTACTTGGCAAAAGTTATTTAAAAATATTCATTGGATTTTATTAGATCATAACTGTTTATAATGAAATTGTCATAATATTCAGTGCAGAACTGACCCCATATGTATACATCCCGTGATAGCTCAAAATTTTCATGGTCATGCTGGGGTGTACCGGTATGGATTTTACTTCAACAAGGTTGTAGTTTATCATACTAAATGCACGGTGCTCAACGAATATTATGAAGTTAAAAAATTAGCACCCAAAGTTGTACTATTTAACATTGCGGCCTATGGGGATTTTTTATAGACTTCGTACCTTTACATTGACTGTGAAACAGCATAAATAGAAACGGTATTATCAATGAGTGCAATCCGAATGGTATAAAATCTGTGGTTTTGTTAAAGAGGTTTGTATGATTTTACCAATGACGAGGTATTTCTTTCACAAGGTTGGAATTGACTAGTTTATTTTATTATTCATTGATGTACAGTATCCCACATTAGAAGTAAATATCACTAAACTTCAGCAGTCACGAGTGAAGAAATATATTTTGAGGGTTGTCCAAATTCGACATGCCACTTTCTGAAAATACCATTATGATAAAAGCATGGTAGATCTAAATCATTAACAACTGAAGGCACAAAATCCCAAAGAAAAGGAGTGGGTTTCAAGGTCCTATAGATCTAGCATAAATATTAACAGGCAAGAGAAAATTCCAGTAGCTCAACTGAAACTTGAACCTTCCAAATACTAATGCGGTGCTCTATTTTGAGCTACACGTACCTGACCACCTTTTGAACACCAATCCATGTACCACATTCAGATTTCTCATCCATTCTCAACTCTGCTAGCTTGAATCTAGACTCAGATCTGTTTGTGGGCATCTTTCAATGGTCATTTAAGTTTTCACATGTAATAGAAACGGGGGTAAGGAACAATGCAGAAGTTAAAACAAAACTGTTGACCTTTTGGATATTAGCATAGTGGTTTAAGGTATACACTTACAGATAATTTATCATCACATTGTCTAGGTTTGAATCTCGGACAAATCCTTGTTAGAGATTCTTAAACTGACAATCTTGGTAAGAGTGAAAAAATCTTAATTGGAGCATAAAACACCAATTCAATACTAGCAGGGTGCTCTACTGACAGGCCTATCAGGCTATCTATCCAGCTTAGATTGCCACAGAGACTCAATTTTCATATTGTCTTTAAAACTGTTTGGTGTCTTATCTGGCATTCACTTGCATAATAGTCTATTTATCTTATAAGCAAGAGATTAAACAAAATAAAATTCAAAACTGACAAACATATAGCATTATGCAGTCTAGCTGCTTTAACGATACACATCTAGCCATATGTATTAGATTTTTAGATCACCAATGTATATAAGTCACATTGTATGTATAAACCCCTACAAAATTTGATCCAATTAATTTTTAATGATAATAGTTCCGTGGTTGAAATCGCCAATAGTCACCAGTCTCGAATCAATCTAAATACTTTTTAAGAACAAAAAGACCAATTTTCAATCTCCCATCTTGAATTTTTATTTACCGGTATAGCATTTTAGAGTTATCTCTTTACAAAATTTGGCCACTGTGGTAGCTCAGTTGGTAGAGTGTTCGCTCCGTAAGTGGAAGGTCATGGGTTCGAACCCCGGTCGGGTCTGCCCCAAGACTTGAAAGTAGGTAGTGACCGTTCTTTCGCCAAGGACTCAGCATTACGAAATGAAAGTCACGGTTCTTTCGGATAGAAAATTAAAATAAACGAGGTCCCTTTTCATGACAAGCGTGGTATGATAAAGAACCCTGCAATATAATGCCATCAATGCAACGCACAGGCAAAATTTCTGTACTTTCGCCTATAGCTGGCAACATCTCGATATAATTGAAATATTCTTGACTGGGACATTGAACACCATTACTCAACTCAACTCCCAGTACTTTATGTAGTGGTAATAGTGCTTCATTTATACAATTATTTATAAAAATGATATAAAAAAGGAATCAATTTTATAATAATAAGAAAATATATTTATTTTTATTTATTTTTAAGGTATTTCATTTTTCCAGTTCTTTCTGCCATATCTTTACAAAAAAATGAAACAATGTACCTGTTCAAACTACCCAAGCTCAAAATTAAACATTTGTTCTCAACAACCCTTTGATGTCAGTTTTCCAACAAGAAAATTCAATTTACATATATATAATATATATATGTTGGATAAATGTGAAGACACCTTTTAACAATTCACGACGTTGTAATCATTATGTTATAATCATTATAGTTAGAGTTTGGTAAATTATATTTATTGGGGCACTATTTAGAAAGGTGAACTCTCTCAGGCTTTATGATGTTGTTTTCAATTGCTCAAAGTAAAAAATTCTGGGAGTAATCATATTTCCATATTATTGTTTACTGTTTTATTATTTATTTATTTATTTATTTATTTATTTATTTATTTATTTATTTTTTTTTTTTATTTATTTATTTTTTTTTTGCATTAAAAAGTTTTAAAAGTTTGGCTGTTTTCTCTGTTTTAGTGTCTCATCAGTCAAAAAGGCTGGGAAAAATCATGTTTTATCTATATTCAAATGTTTTATTATTGCATTGATTACTTGCGACACTTTCATAAATAGATAAATAAATAATTATCATTATTATTATTATTATTATTATTATTATTATTATTATTAAATTAATGATAATCTTTAGTTAATCCTCTGATATGCATGACTGGTTCAAGAATGAAGATACACAGTGATTCCAAATTTTTACACTTATAACAACTCATCCTGTCTTGCGATGGTTATATATATGTATAATGTATAATAATTTAACTTTTGTCTCTATAGTCATAATGGACATGACTGTTATTAATTCAGTATTAATTTATGCATGGTTGATTGATATCTGAAATATTTATTTCCAAAAAATATTAATCTGATTATTTATTTCCAAAATAATCTTAAAACTGTCCAATATTGACTTTGGGTCAAGTTTTCTAAAAATCAAAATCTAATTGCACACACACACACACACACACACACACACACACACACACACTGGAATCCAATCCCACTGGCAGATTCTAAGTTAAGAAAGTTTGTCTGTTTGTTGGTCAGTGGTTTACTTCAGGTACTCCAGTTTTCTCCACCATACTAGAACTGACCTCTCTGATAAATATGAAATATATTGGCTTTAAACAATACTTCATTCACTTACTCCTGTATGTTATTCAATATGTGCTACTGTATGGTTTGAAAACACTAAATACAAATTTTAGTTTCAGTATATATTCATATTTTTTAGAACTTTTTTGTAGACTAAGAAGAACTGATGATTTATGATTTATAAAGGATAAAAAAGAAGTGAAGCTGACTGGTTGAAAAAGAAAGTAGTGAAAATGATAAGAAATGTAGACATTGTTTCATTGGATGGGTAACATCTGAAGAATAAAAATAATTTTCATATGCAAAGTTAACAACTTAAGATATAACTGTGCAAATATAACACCATTGTCATTACCAAGGATCCAGCACCAGAGAATTCCAGATGGCTTGTTCAGAGAATGTCATATATCCTGTCTTACTATTTTGGATTATTTTTTATTTTTATATGCATTGATTTTAAAAGTAAAGGTAATATCCAAATGCCTTATTTGAATGACTGTTTAATAGTGATAACTGAAATATTAATTAGAGTTCCTAGGATACACATCTTGAAAATTTGAACAAAGTCAATTTTACCCTACATATTGTATATTCAGCAAATTTTAGCCATACAATTTTCAGTGTTTTCCTGATTTTTATATCAAACTTTATTTTCTTTGATTTAAGTGCATTTTTTAAAATTCAGATTGAGATTGTAAACAAATATTATAAGCAAATAACCTTTAATTTATAAGCTTACCTAATTTGTTAAGGTTTAATAATTTCTAAAATTATTTATATCAATATTTCTATAAATTAAAGGTGGTGTAGAAATCACATAAAATGATACAAAAGAAATATCTTAATGATGAAAGGTTGCTAAATAGAAAGTGTTCTGTAAAGTTTAGCTGAGCTTTAGAAATATCAAAGAAAAATCCCTGGCAAAACTCCTGGATTTAAGATTGCGTAAAGATGGCGTAAAAATAAATGGTTGCATAAACTTTGTGTAAAGATGGCGTAAAGCTCCGTGTATCGTATTTCCCTGGTAAAAAGCCTGGATTTAAGATGGCGTAAAGATAAATGGTTGCATAAACCTTGCCTAAAGATGGCTTAAATCCACTTTCATGGTATTTCCCTGGTAAAAAATCTGGATTTAAGATTGCGTAAAGATAAATAGTTGCTTAAAACTTGCGTAAAGATGGCATAAAGCTATTTGCATGGTGTTACCCTGGTAAAAAGCCTGGATTTAAGATTGCGTAAAGATGGAGTAAAGTCAAATAGTTGCATAAATCTTGAATAAAGATGGCGTAAAGCCACTTGTATGGTATTTCCTTGGGAAAAAGCCTTGATTTAAGATGGTGTAAAGATAAATGGTTGCATAAACCTTGCGTAAAAATGGCGTAAAGCCACTTGCATGGTATTTCCCTGGTAAAAAGTCTGGATTTAAGATTGCATAAAGATAAATAGATGCTTAAAGCTTGCGTAAAGATGGCGTAAAAACCAGAAGGTCTTTAAGAATCTTTACGCAATGGCGTAAAGATAGCGTAAAGGTGGCGTAAAGATATCTTTACGCCAACTTTAAGCAATCTTTACGCTGTCTTTACTCAAAGCGTAAAAATGGGTTTTTATCCTGTGATGTGTATAAAGTTATGACAGAGTTTTTGACGAATCACGATCGATTAAAACCATGCTGTAATAAGAACATTCCTGCTTGGATAAAACGTTTATAGGGAAAATAAAGTTAAACCGAATGAGAAATAGGGTACTGTATTTGCAAAAATGGGTACCAAGGACAGTTTATGATTCAATGTGACAATTGTGATAAATGTTAACATGTGTAGGAATAACACCCGAAACCGCACAGACAATAGACAGTTATACATGCCCTATTTGTTTCTAAACAAAATTAAAACCTTTGTTTTTGTATTTTCTTTTACAGCATAAATACCTATTTCTTAAAAGAAATAGAAGGCAACTCCAGGTCAGGAGTTCTTTTGGATTCAGTTGAATTGGTAAATAGTTTAGGATTTACTAGGAATGTGTCTGAATCCACCCTCAAATATCACCTAGAACAACAGTATGAACTGGCTGTATCCAGGTATGATCGTCGTTGGATTCGGAAATATTTAGATCAGGCTTGAGCTATTCAACTATTTTCATTAGCCTTGATGAAGGCAAGCTGTTAGAGCTTCACAGGACATGTGTCATCGACAAAAATCTGTACCATTGACACAAGCCATAAGCTTGATAGTCATAGGAAATTAACTATTAACAACAACAACTGCACCAACTTCATCAATTTTGGCTTTGACAACAAAATTAGAAAGAAAAAGATCAATCAACCGTCCAAAAAATCCATCTTGACAACGAGGACGTGTATTTCGAAAATTTGGAGATTACAGTTACTGAGGAACAACCTGTTGATGGCAGCAAATTCAGTAAAACTGGACATTTTAAATCAGCTTGTCCAATTTGCCCTATGAGAACCCGTAAAATGAAGAGAGACGCCTTCCTTCATCATGTACTAGAAACTTTGCAGGAGCTTACATCGGCGGAGGTTTCGGATCCAGGAAACCAACAATCAAGACTGTCTTTGTTGCACACACTAGCTGACTTTATCTTGGGTCCTGGTGCAACAATCACAGACCTGTTTGACTGGGTTCGTCAAAATATTACCATTCATGGAAGCAGTGAAATCCCGCCGAAGATGATTCCTGAATTAAAAGCCCTGTGTAGGACTGCAGGATGGGATGTTCCAGAATTTTTTACCCTGCATCCTATGAACTCGCAAGTATGCACGGTATTTTGGAGGGTATATCTGTTTTGCTGCTCAAGTCTTACGCTTGAACAACAGGCAGCATTAAAACAATTATTTCTATCTCTTAAACCCTCCGCTTCAGTCACATTTACACCGTCGGAGTCCCAGGACAAGGATGACCTGAATTTTGAAGTTGTGGGGGAGGAAGTAATAGAGATAGTGGTGGATGACAGCGTGTTATCTGAAGCTGGTAAGGAAACACCTGAAACATCGTTGGCTCCAGCTCCAGCTCCAGTTGCCGCTATGCCATCTACGCATTCAACGTCGGAAGAAACTTTTTTTGATAGTCTTTTTCCTCTTTTACAGGACAGAGCAAAAGCTTTTTGGAGGAATCTTCGGGACTAGGCTGCAGGATTTGATGGCACACTCACAGCCCACATATCCAGTTATGGTTGTTTGAGGAGTTCTCATTTATAGCGAACCATCTAATTACCCAACGTCTTGGCTGGAAGATCCAAAATGGAAGTATCCTTTAGTAGCTCATCCAAAAAGCCTGGAAGACTTAATTCCGGAGAAATTTGCAGAACTCCAGAGACTTGTATTTCTGCCCTAGGAGAGATCTGGCTTGACAGAACGATATCGCCATCCTTATGGTCTAGGCAGGATTAAACCTTTAAAAGACTCCTGAAGTTAGCCGTCCCCTATAAACTCCTCATTTTACATCTTCGAGGACCAGCAGGAGACGAGTGCGGATTGGATGTTTCGGTAACGGCTTTCCATCTGGTCAAGGAAATTTGTCATCCTCAACAAAGGATACATCTCCATTGCTTCTCTGGGGACCCTAAAATTAAACGGATGTGGAGTGATCATTTCCAACATGTTTATTTCGGATTCACCGCCATGGTTGAGCGTTTTAACTCCCGGCAAATCCAGGCGTTGAGGGAAATTGATTCCTCAAGACTGCTCCTGGAAACTGACTCACCATATTTTCCACCAAGAGGGAAGGTTAGAGTCAACACTCCAGCATATATTGGAAAAGTTGCAGTTCTGGTGAGCTCCAAAGGAGGGGATCTCGTTTCCACTATCTTATGGAACTCAGTGGACAATGGACGGAGATTGTATCAGTAAGCATATAAAATCCCTGTTTCCAATCTTTTACGGGGGACCTGGATTATTTTATGTTTAGAATGAAACAAGGAATACGGACACCCAACTTTCACATGGGAGTTAGATTCTTTGAAATGAACCAACAGTACGTACACCAACCTTTCATGGGGGAGTAAGATTCTTTGGATGACTAAAATGGAAGACTAATATCCTCTATTCATGGGGAAGTTAGATTTTAGTATTATTTACAAAATATTAAGCATTTTGGACTTAATTCAACAAAATTATTAATAATTATGTTTGTTCAATGTTCATTTGGACTTGACTCCTTGGATTTAGTTTTAATTTATCAACAGAAAATTGAACTGTTTTTTATTTTAAGAATTGAAACTTTTTAGAAGACACTGTTTTCAAAATGGGGAATAGTGTAGTATAATTCAGTGCCGTTTTCCATAATCTTCATCATCCATAATCGTCTATTAATTATCTGCAATCTGATTTGTCAGCGGAAGTCACTCAGCAATAGAAATTATGGGATGTATCTATCTCTCTCTATAACTGAATCTCTCATCGACTGGACGTAATTTTAATTCAACAAGTGTTAACGCTGCTTGTATCGTTCCAGCCGCTGAAATACTGAGAACATTACTATAGAAATAGCTTTTATGACATAAAAAACGCCTTACAATTGTCAGGTAAGATTCAAAGGTTTATATATATATATATATATATATATATATATATATATATATATATATATATATATATATATATATATATATATATATATATATATATATATATATATATATATATATATATATATCGAAAAAAACGCGTCCATTGCAATGGTCATTTATTACATTTATTCTAAACATTTATTTATGGGTTGTTGGAACATAACCCATGTTATGTTTGATAGACAAAAACTAAGCCAAACAGTTGAAAATTAATGAATCTAAAGTTAAAAAAACTGCATGAATCCAAATTCAGCCAAGGAATGCCCTGCATGAAGGAACAGACATTAGTTTTAAACAAATTTCAAGAATTTTATAGTAAAATATTCATTGCATGAAAAAGGTGATCTCCTTCAATATTTATGTTTAATTTACATGTGTAAAAACAGACTGAGGTTTTGCACTTTGGAATAAAAATTAACAAATATAGTGATGCACTTTGTTCGTTATGTGTTACTAAACTTTTTATTCAACACAAATAAAAAGAGATTAAAGCATTTATTATGATGTAGTCCCTTTATCACCATGTTAAAAAAACGACAGGTGTATTTTTGATCTTATGTTCGTAATTATAATTTTTATTGTTAGTTCTTCATATTTATATCTAGAATCTCTATCCTTTTTACTCAAAAAAGATTCTGCATGTTTAGCTGTCAGTAGAATACTAAAACAGTTGCTACTAGATTGAGAATTATCAACAATAAGAGGTTTCTAAACTGTGGAGGAAATAATTTCATTTTGATATAACATTTCAGAAAATCGGATCTTCTTTCTGGATCATTCAAGTAACTCTTGAACAGGTAATCCAATATGTTCATGAACAATGCAAATGCTCAATCTAAACTATATTATTTTAATACACAAGACCGACTTCATATAAAAAATATTTCATACATTTAACAAAAAATAAACAAATAATAAAACATTATAATAAGGAGTAAAATAAAGAGTAAAATGTTTTATGTTTATTCACATAAAATGTCTTGGAAGAGGAAACAATTGTGAAATATACAAAAGAATAATTAGCTATTATATGTCACGTAAGAAAAGTACAATCAACTTAATCAGTGTGAAATGTAGTGAATAAAAATAACAATTTATTACTCTGAAATAAAACTTTAATAATACAACAAAAATATTTTAAAGATATTATTCAAATAAATCAATAAAAATCTAAATGAAAATGCAGGACTTGTAAATACACGTTTGATCTCGCCTCATTTGTTTAAAAGAATGAAGTTTAAGTAGAAGTATAAAAAATGTTCTCATTTTCAATTGTTCCTTTTTATAAATTAATTTCAGAACTAAATTTCATTTGGTTGAAGAAATCATCATTAATTATAACAATGTTTTGTATTGATACCAGCGACAAAATACTATTAACAGGATAACAATAAAAATTTAATTAGGTGCAGATTAAAAGAAAAAGTATAATTTTTTTCATTATTTAAATATGATTTTTTCATAGATGTAATGTTGTGGAACATGTATAAGTATATTTTAAGCCATGTTTTACATATTTATCAATTTGTAGGATTAATCTAAATAATCTAAACACATTTATTTCTTTTATGTGTGAGGAAAAAGGTGATTGTGCTTTTTTCTGTGCAAATGTCTTTCAATGTCAATGTTCTTGTAAAAAATCAATTATAGTGATATCTCTATGACCGTTTTAATTTGACAATTCAGATATTTCATTTCTTTATTTCATCGTACTTTTCAAGGTATTTGTAAGAACAATTTTCTCTAGATATGAGGATTTTATTTGCGAGTTATGTACGTTTGAAGACATATATATATATATATATATATATATATATATATATATATATATATATGTGTGTGTGTGTGTGTGTGTGTGTGTGTGTGTGTGTGTGTGTGTGTGCAATAACAACAAGAGTATAAATGTATATATGAGAAGTTCATATTATGTCTTAATTACTATATACTTGATATAATTGGACATAATTATGTTAAAATAGCTTTATTTTCATTAACGCGTTTCAATAATTATACATAAGTTGAATTTTGTTGAAGTTCTCCAATTATAGAGCCACGCCTAACAGAAAAACTTTTTGAATGATTACTCGTTAATTACTTTAAGTTTGCGAAATTAAAAAATAAATAAATTATGTATTTTTCTGCTGCTAAACTTCTAAATTATTAGTTTCTTTATGCTCCAAAGCAGAATATTTATTTTAGGACATATAGTTACACATTCCAAAATGACAAAAACCAGAAGTATGTTTGTATTATATTTATTTTAAAAATGAAATAAGAATTTTTTTTTCAGATCAACACATTTCCGTTTCGTTGAATGAATATCACTTGTTCTAAAAATATAACAGAAACATACCAGTCATTATCTGAATGACACCCCCCCCCTAAAAAAGGTGAACCTATTAAAACTTGCCAATTTATTTATTCAGGTGACAGGAAGTGAGGCCGAGTTCCAAGAAAGGGTGAGCACCTTCTGTTTAGCTAGCTTCACCCGTTACGTACGGAGTTAAAATTAAGAATGACAGGAACTAGGAACTATGGTAAGTCAAATATATCTAGTATAAGTTTGAATACAGTGACTTCGTACTTATCAACAATATTGTAATGACGGCCATAAATCTGTTTAAGGGCTTTGATTAACATAGACTTGAGTAAACAATTTCATTGTGAGAATTATGCTTAGTTGTAGAAAGTCGCAGTAGTGAGAAATTAGTGATCACTACCCTAAGTATATAGCTTGCTATTGTTCGCTAACATTTAAGATAACTATTGTAAGGACCTCATCACCCTAAGCTTGTCTGCGTATGTCGCCTATAATTTATTTGAATTATTACTATTACTTTTATTATTATCTGTCGACCCTGGCTTTTTTTCAGAGGCATATTCTCCTTCGTTTCCTATTCGATCAGGTTGTCAACTAGAAAGGGACCATGGGAAGGTCGCTTTCTTACCGTTTTTCGGAATAATGAAAGACTCTAGAAAAATACGGTTAAAACAACAACCCGAGACATCTATTGTGACGGACTCGCCTTTAAAGGCATCTTCTTGAATTAAACTAATTATGGACTATTTGATCACTTCATTCTACATTCTCACACCGAGTTCTACTAATTTGGCTTTAGAGTCGACTAATTTCTGTCTGTTGAAATCATTTTTTGTTATTATTGCAATTAATATAGAGAGAGGGGGAGAGGGAGAGAGATAATACTCAGGCATATAACAGCTAACACACATACATCCTAGTTTACTCTAAAGTTTGAGTTGTAAATGATTTACTTTTTCCTTTTAAGGAACGGGTCTAAAAGAATTCTACAAGTTATTTGTGCAAATTCTAAAGAATTTCATTGACAAAAAATTATCTTCAAATATAATCATAAATAATACAGTAGATTTAGGAATAATATAAATCAGAATATCACACATATTGCGAAAAGTGCGATTCGTTGTAATACGCAATATTTGTCATTGACAAAATGGAACAATGTATTTAAATGATCATCAGGGATATATATATATATATCGATTATACATAACTTGAAATACAATCAATTTTTATAAAAACGACAATCTTGATTAACATAGATAATAAAATATAATATATTAATGAGAAAAAAATGAAAATAAAATTGGAAGCATTAAACAACCGTAAAAAACTCACAATAAAAATTACTGTCTATTGAATATATAAAATATACGAACATATAAAAAATAATGAAAAAAGTTAAGTTATAAAAATATATAGGTTAGGGTTCGGGTTAGACATATATTTCACATCTTAATGAAAATATTTAATAATTTCAAACCCTCTATAGTGTAATGTCTAAACTTGTCTTGATAACATATAATGCTTTATGGTAAAAAGTGTTTTGTTTCAGCCTTATTCATTATTCCAAACATAATTCGCATATTAAACATTTGATTTAATAACAAATTACATCGATTTAAATATACATTTTAATGTCAGACTTTATGTAATAACAAACCAAAAAATATAACAGCGGGTAATAACAAGGTAAAATACAATAACAATTACGGATTTTAAGTTTATAAGTAGGGAATGCAATATGTGACAATGTGAACATACTAATAAGCATAGTATTTACATTCGTGATTTGATCAAACCGTTAAGGTGATCTACTTAAATATTTTAAACAAATAAGCTTTTCACGTGTTACGTTTTATTTAATTAACCTTAAATCAGCATTAAAATCCTATTCCTTAATATCAGATTGCAATAATATTTTCTTTTTTTTTTTTTTTTTTTTTTTTTTTTTTTTTTTTTTTTTTTTTTTTTTTTTTGCAGATCATTGAAACCGAAAAAATGAAAATCAAGTTATGCTTAAAACGTTTTTAAGTTTAATTACAAATTATATTCTTCAAACTACAAAATTAACATTAAAAATTTAATATTTAAAAAATGATTTGCATCATATATTATGAAACAAATGTTGATATATTTTCAGGTCTCATGCATATTTTCTTCACTTTCAGGGGGCAAAGGCTCTGCTCTTTTGCTGAAATCCACATCTGCATAATCAGTCTTGTTTTCAATCCCGCGTATAACAAATCTACCCCCATCTTTGTTTGGGTCTTGTAGATCAAGTTCCAAATAAATCAGTTGATTCTTAAACATTAAAATTAAGAATACATAACTATAACATTTTAAATGATTATAATTTTTTGATTTAATATGAATGATAGTTGAAATAACTAAAGGTGACATCAAATGCTTTCATTAATTTACCAAGCAGTGCAATTAGTTTTGTAAAGATCTGTATACTTATCACAACTCCTGATCATAAAACACTTTTGACGAGCAACAATGGTAAACAAACAAGCTAAATGCAACAAATCGGATTGGTGATTTTATAGGCAAAATTATGTAATACAAACGAAATAAAAATAAAATGATGCTTACTTTTTTTCCTGAAGTCTTTGGGGCGTTCTTTTTCTGCCGTTTTTCGATTTCAGATTGATTAGTATTTGAAGCAAATTTCATGTCGCTCACGTTTTCATATACTATGTAAATAAACGAAAATAGATGAAATATAAATAGCTCTATTCTTTTAAATGTTTTTTTGTTTATTTTTAGTATATTATTATTACGTTTGAACCCAAACTGAAACTTAAAATTCCACATGTGATTTGTGATTTGCAGTGGCAAATATTTAGCATTGTTGTTTTTATACTAATCATACATTACCTTGGGCGTCTCCTGCTCCGTTGTTTTTTCTTGCTTGTACATCTACAAACAGTACAGTATTACAATAATTACATCTAATAATTATTTCGATATCAATTCCTTGTTCATAACAAAATAAAACGTATATATTCTTTAACAACTAAATTCAAGAAAAACTACCTTTTTCAAATTCATTTATGTTATTTTTAAATCAATAAAAGAAAAACAAAATAAGTAAACTTTGTCAAAATCATTATAAATAAATTAAATGTTTTTGAAAGAATTAATATTCTTAAATTATGTGATTTTAAGCGTCAGCAATTTTATTTATACAAATAAGTAATAATAAAATTACAAAAATCTTCTATTGCTTTTTTATCAGTGTCGAAAGTCAAATATCGCTATTACCAACTGACGTCGCTTATTTAAATTCACAGTTTTAAAAACGCACCTTTTGATTTTCGTTTGTTGAAAGGTTTTTTTTCTTTATCTGCTCCTGTAAAAAAGCAGCAAAAATTGTATAAATATTACAAACATATATACAGTACTTTGTGCTGTCAGAAAATGTACTATTTAGCAAAATTTTAGCCGTCTTCAATTTGAAATGTATTTAAAACTAAGGTTTGTTCCCTCATGCAAGGCATTCTTTAGCTAGATTTGGATTTATATAATTTTGGAACTTAAGATTCATTATTTTCGACTGTTTGGCTTATGTTTTTTATCTATCAAATTTTTCCGTCTTAGTGTCACTGATGAGAAATGATTTTTCGAAATGTGCACATATGGCACATCAAAATTTAGCAGGTATTTGTTATATATTTACTACCCCTGAGCAGGTACCACTGCTGGTGGAGTAAAACTCCCCGAGAGTATCCATAACTCAGTAGGCAGTACTTTGTGCTGTCAGAAAACATACCATTAAGCAAAATTTTCAGACGTCTTAATTTTTTAAAATTTATTTAAAACTAAGGTCTGTTCCCTCGTGCAAAGCATTCCTTATCTGGATTTGGATTCATATAATTTTGGAACTTTAGACTGATTATTTTTCAACTGTTTGGCTTATGTTTTTCATCTAACAAACCTTTCGGCCCCTCCTAGTGTCACTGATGAGGAATGATTTTCCGAAATGTGCATATATTGCACATCAAAATTTAGCCGGTATTTGTTATACATTTACACTTATGTAGGAGTTTGGTATGTAGGGGAATGATACGACTGTTTGTTTGTTTGTTTTTTTGTTTTTTTTTTTTTAAAATTCTGAACGCATAAAATGGCGTTTTTGTTCGTAATTTTTTACAGATCGCACTAAAAGAAATATTATTATTTAATTTTTAAAGTAAAGTAATACACGTGGTAGGAAATATTAAAAATTAAAAAAAACTATGGTAAACGTCATACCATTTTAAGTAGGAGTTAATTTCCACCATTTCAATAAATACGGTAAATACAAGTACCACATCTTAAATAACCACACTTTTCAACTGTTAGTTCTTCGTCTGAAGATATAAGTTTGCACATGTAAGGTGTATCTTCAAATTTTTGGTTATGGGTAATATTACCCGGTTTTACAAGATCTTTCAATCTATTACTCAGATGTAGAAATGGCAAGTTTGTTTTATATTTGGATCATATGTTGTCACACAAAGTAAAATGTTTTTTTGTCTGTTTTATTGCACTGTTTTCCAAGGCCCAACGGATATTTTTGTCTTTGGGGGAGGACTTTAATTGTACTACTCGTGTATTCCTTAAGATCTGTTAAGTGCAAATTCTCCGCGTATATGATGTATGACATGATAAAAATTGGTGAGTGTCAATTTGTTGATGAAACACACATCCGTGGTAAGTTTTATTCCTTGTTTTATTATATTTATATCCAGAAACGATAGTTCTTGATCACTATCAGATAAATTAAGATCTCTTGGTGTTCAACTCCAAATTAAACAAACATACCAGTCCTTGTCATCTGAATATCTTTCTATTGTGTTGCTATATACTCATGTCGTTGATTTCCAAACACATTTGCAAATTAAGCTTACATTTGTGTGTTTTTGATCTGTCTGCATATTGAATCATCAACACTGAAAATAAAATCTTCAAGAATAATTTTCAACGCTGTTAATATAAATTCCTTTTTCTAATTTTTCATCTACTAGATGTTTTCTTTTTCAATCCAATATGCAATGGATTATATTACAAACTTGTAACATTAAATGATGTTGGAATAGTGTCACAATTTACTCTATGGATTCACCTTAAGCGCTGTCTCAATTATAAATCTCCTGGGTAAAGTTCGGTAGTCCATTATCACAATCGTCCTTCTTTTATCTGCTTCTTTTAGGATAATAGACGTATTATTTTTAGACGTATTGTTTTAGTTTCGGAAGGAAAGATATATAGCAGGTTACTCTTAATGTACTACTAAATCATTATCAGTAATTCTAACACAAATTTTGACATTCGTCAAAGATGGCCTTGAGATTTATTCAGAAAAAGTCTACTCTACATTTGGCATCAACCAAATGTGGATTCTCAAACATTCTAAAGAACTACTTGACCATCTTGTTTCTAATACACTATCTTCGGTAAAAAGTATTATAGCTTTTGATTTTTCTACCCTTTACACCACTATCTCTCATTCTAAATTGAAAGAACGTCTAAAACAAATCATTCACTTTTCATTCTTTTACACAAATGGTAAACCAAGATATAGATATCTTGTGCTCAACAGGGATTTTGATTATTTTGTAAAACTCTTTACAGACTCTAATCAAAAATATATTGAACATATCATCAACAAAATGTTAGCGTTTTTGATAGACAACATATTTGTTTTGTTTGGCAACATAATTTTCGAACAAACAATCGGTATACCAATGGGCACAAATTGTGCACCTTTGCTTGCTGATTTGTTTCTTTATTCATATGATCAGAAGTTTTACAGAACCTTGTCAAATCTGGAGAAGAGTCCGTCGCTAAATCATTCAACTATACATACAGATATTTAGTTGACGTTCTATCTTTAAATAATCCAAAATTGGGAGAATATGTGAATGACATCTACCCCAGTGAGCTTGAAATAAAAGACACGACAGATTCTTTATGTTCTGCTTCATATTTGGACTTATACCTCAATTATGAAACCCACGAAAGGTTACCCCTGAAGCTATACGACAAACGTGATGACTTAAATTTTGCTATTGTCAACTTTCAGTTTTTTTTTTTGCAGTTATGTCTCTTCTTCTTTTGCGTATATTGTTTATGTTTCACAGTAAATACGTTACGGTAGAGTTTGTTCCCACTATAGGGACTTTCTACAACGAAGCAAACTGCTTACAATTAAATTGTTGACGAAAGAATATTGCAAGCCTAGGCTAATCAAGGCCCTCAAAAAATGTTATTGCCGTCATCACAATATTGTTGATAAGTATATACTCACTGTATGCAAACTTATACTGGATATATTTGACTCACCATAGTTCTTTGTTTCTTTCATTCTCAAAATTGACTGGTACTTGACGGGTGTAGCTAGCTAGACAGGAGGTGCTTACCTTTCCGGAGCACCCGGCCTCACTTCCTTGATGGAAGTTCACTTGTATAATCAATTTTGCTAACTTTCAAAGTTTTTTACTTTTTTTTTTTTTTTTTTTTGCATTGTGGTAAGGACAAGGACTGATATGTTAGTTTTGTTTGTACATCGAATTTCAATTTGCGTATGTTTCATTTCGCAGTTAGTTTAAATTTCAGGCCCTTGCTTTAAAACATTTTTTCAGAATCTTCAACTTGACAAATTAACAATTATAAGATCAATGTGGTTTCTTGTAAAATGATTTATATCCAATAAGGTCGGACCCCTTCATGGGCGCATGTTTCTGTCTGGTCTTCAAAGGGAAATCTTGGTGTTGTTCTTTAAATGTTGTAATATTTTGGTTCATATTGGTTATCTGGTCGGTAGTTGCAATCCTCATCATTGGTGATTCAAGATGTGGTATTTGTATTTTTTTAAGTACTAAAAATGAAATCCATTGTGACGATCTTATATAAATTAAAAATGATTTCAGATAGAACTGAATCAAATAGATTCATGAAAAAGAACCTAAATTTTAAAACAAGTACTAAACACTATTGAAAACCTTTTTTCGAGGAATATTAGGAAACAAAATGTTTCAATGTAAATCAGGGAATTTATAATCAAAATACTGTTCAAAATAAAAGCTAGAATTTGATGTTTAATAAACTGATATTATAGATTTATCTGTGTTTTGCTCCTTCAGTTAAAAATTCATAAAACACATGCAATAATTATTAGTTATTAGGACTGGCGTGTTCGTTTTATTATATAATATATTATTATTGAATAATAATAATTATAATTTGAATTCCAGTAACGTAACAGAAAGGATATGAAGACATTATAAATATATTGATTTTGAAATACACTTTTCTAATAATACATACTTTAATATGATATTCCATATTCACACAGAGAGAATATATTATTTCGAAAAAATCCTTTTTAGAAAAAACAGTTTTTTAGAAGATTTCTACATATCTATGTCAAATGCAAAAATCATTTTTTCTTTTGGAAACTTTTAAAAAAATTGTTTTTTTAATTTAAGTGAAAAAGGAAATTAAAAAATAAAAATATAAATAACAAAGTATAATAATTAAGACAAACACAAATCATGAAAGTCTTTTATCAAACAAATATTTTGTATTTTATCCATCACAACACATGATTGTTTCGTTGATTATTATGTTGTTTAACATCACATCAGCAATATTTCAAAGTTTGCAAATTTTATTAACCATAAGGGAATATTTTAAGAATAATTAATGTATGAATGAGTCTATCTTGTACAAGTGAACATAAATCATTGTGTCTTTCTAATGCAAAGCCTCAGGGTCAAAATAAGTTTTTTAAAGTCTTATGTATGATCAGATTGAGGTTTGTTACAATAGTCTGGAGGCGGACTCTCTATAACGTACAGTTAATATATTAATAATAACAAAAATAAGATAACTACATTACGTACCTTACCCACTGTTATAAATATTATAATCTTATTCACTTGAAAAAAAGTTTCTTATGAATATTTAAAATGAATTGCTATTCAGCTGATTAAAAAATATTCAAAAATTAATACCTGAACATTTATGTATGTAGTGGCCTAAGCGCATTTATTGATCAAATTCTACCAAATACCCAGATTTTAATCTTTTTTTGGAAGATCTGAGTGTATGATAGTTTCTTAGTTTGCTTGAAAAAAGTTTTTTTTCTGTAAATTCCATTTCCTCAAGCACCCCAGACCTGATTGTGATATTGTTTTCATTTTATTTTTATTTATTTATTTATTTTTTATTTTATTTTTTTTTTTTTTTTGTAATTTGGACTTGAATACAAAAAGGTTGCCGTAAGAAGTGAAACCTACAGATACAATTTTCTTATCATTTCTTTTCAATATTTTAGAATAAACAAGAATTAGGTATGTATTTGGTTTTGGGTTTGTGGATGTCAAAGTTTAAAATCTAGGTTTAGAGTTAGGGTCATTCCCTTATACTACCCTAAGCATTACCCCTACGACAGTTAATGTGAATTCGCTATGACATGCTGATCACAAAAATTGGTCTTAAAGTATACAACAAACTGTGTTATGAAAAGTAGTTGTATTTGTTTTTAAGACAACACCCTTATGCCTTTCCGCATTGATCCTGCTGGGGATACGAATACAAGAAAGCACAAAGTCTATAGTATACAAACCTGCCCTTGAAAATAGATAATGCAATTAAATTATGCGTCTAAGGGAAATCATGCTAACAAACAATTGGCCAGGTGTAACTTATTTTAACAATAAAAAACCGGAAACTGTACAAATGTGTTTCACTAGCACTGGTTAAAAATATAAAAAATAATTTCAATGTCAGATTAGCTTAATTACCATTACAATGTGCAAAATTATGCATACTAAGTCATACATTTTTTAAATGATTTCACTGGCTCCTGTTTTTAACATTTGTCTGTATTTTGTGACATCCATATTTGCGATGGCTTATGCAACGTACCTATCTTTTAACTGCAATTGTCCTTTGAAAAATTATTGCATACATAATTTGTTTAATCATATAAATGTCAAATTTTGCTCATGCTTGTTAAAACAGCATTTTTTAACTTTACCTTTGTCGCCAGTCCTTGTTTTATTTACTACTGAATATATCAAAGAGTTGTCTTCAATTTGTTTCTTTTTCTGCTTCTTTTGTTTTTGTACGACAGCATAAACTGCAGATTCTTTTTCGGAATCAATTTTTAGTCCATTGGATTCCATTCCAAAATAAGAGGGTTTATTTTCCCCAACAGCTCCGCCTGATGATCCTTGCAAACAAAAAATCTTCTCATATCATTTGTATTAAAAATGTAATTTGACAATTTTTTAATCATAAATCCTTTTAAATTTCAATTGCAAAGCAATAGAAAAAACACGATAGAACAAACGAAAAAATATTAAAAATTAAATTTCGACTTCTTTTTTTAAAAAACTGCATTGTTCAATAAAACACAAACCAAAATTAACATAATTTAAAAAAAAACAGAACTGTTTGATCAAATCCACATCGCAAATGAAAACTTATTACCTTTACATTTTAATACTATATATATATATATATATATATATATATATATATATATATATATATATATATATATATATATATATATATATATATAAAGTTTTTTTAAAGCGAATACCTAATCATAGTTAACAACGGTAAAACGTATATAACCCCTAAAAATTGTTGACTTTTACTATTGCATAGAGATATATATCTCATTCAATATACAAACTAATTTTAATTTTAAAGGTCAACATAGTTTGATTTTTTATTTTCTGATTCTAGTACATACTGTTTTAAAACTACAACAATTATATATTTTTACTAATTATGCAATATTAAGAAATATTCTAGTTTTGTTCCCATTTACTCACCTGGGTTCACATAGTTTGGACCCGCAGACACATACAACTCATTAATTCGCATATCGTCTATAAATATATGATTTTTTTTTCAATTATTGCAGTTTTTTGTACAATTTTAATTCAAAATTATGAACAAACATATTGGTCCAAGCCTAAATCACAATTTAAAAGCAAAATTAAAACTATGAAAACTGGCAAATTAAATTAACCTCCAAGAGAAAGTGAGTCCAGGTGATCGTATCTGCATGTAACTAACTTCAGTCCTTGCGAAATCAAATTTAAAGAAATAAAATATTTCGAAATATTGACGTCAAATAAATGCTGGATAAGTAAAAATACAAATTTATAAACGAAACAGAGAATATGTTTGAGTAATTCAAAAAGTTTCGATATATATATATGATATATTTGTTATATATTTATATATATGATCTTATTGGTCAATGCAATTACAAACCAAACTTTTAAGTACAAATTTGTCTAATCATTGGACAGTAAACTTTTTAGTTTAAAAAATTGAAATGTCATATAAAAAAATTAATACTGAAATATTTGGAAAAGATTTTCGCTTTGGTCACCCGATGCGAGCACAAGTGGCAATTTAAACATAAACAGTTATTTTTGTTTTAGATTCATTATTTTACAACTGTTTGGCTTATGTTTTTTATCTATCAAACTTTTCGGCCCAAACATTTTCCGAAATGTGCACATCTGGCACATCAAAATTTAGCCGATATTTGTTATATATTTACAAACATGTATTTAAAATCAACCAATACAATCACTTTTTTTCATGGTCATCGTAATTAAAATGTAATTATTTTAAACGGTCTTTAAAAGAATTTTACTACAATATAGATTTCTCATTGTTCAAATTTTGTTATTTTGTTCTTTTGTTCAATTTAATTTTCAAATGTAAAGTATTGAGAATTTTAAGGAAAGAAGGCGATCGTTTGATGCACTAACTCAGTGTGCCGCAAAAGCATAAGAATCAACACTAGATCATGACTCTGTAATTATACAGTTGACAAACTCAAACAGATGTATTAAGCACAATTGTGACGCGTCAAGGCTTATAGAGGTACAACGTCATAATCAGGAAAACGTAGATAAAGAATGGCGTCGATAAATTCCGGTAATTGAACCGTATGTCATTACATTACGCATTACTCATTCAACGAAAGTAGTAAATGTTATGAACCATTAAAAAGAAATCGTTCCATTGTTATTATTTATTTAGGAAAATGTCTTAAAAAATTTAAAAAAATGCTTGTTTATAAAAATCTAAAATATTTTTAAATTGCTACGTATGTGCGATGTGTCCCTTCCGCGATGTCTAGTAATTGGATCCATGATAAATAACTCTGTGTCCGCCAGATCATAATTTATGATTTTTTATCAATTTCTTTTTTTTTTTTTTTTTTTTCTTTTTTTTTTTTTTTTTTTTTTTTGTCCCCTAGAAAACGATCGTCCTTAGTTAATATAATTACTTCTTATTAAAGTGAAAGTTTAATTTTTTTAATAGAAGCAAGTAATAGCATAAAAGTTCAGAATTTCCGTGTTTGTTTTTGACTTGGTAAACATAGTATGCAACACTACATCCTAAACTGTTAAAAATGTAAGCTATCTTGTGTTGCCAAGGAGTTTTTGTCAGAGTTGAAGAAAATATATTCATGATGTGGAGCGCTTGATAACACTACATAAATATAAAGTAAATCTAATACTTCTACAACCACAATCACCGTTCCAGAGGATAATTAAAAGGATCAAGGTTCAGCTAATGACAGCGATGATGGCGATCTAAATGATTAAAGTGACGCTTAGCGAAATAACAGAATCAGAAACTTTAAAAAAAGTTTTTATTTTTGAAGTCGCGTGGTTGTGAAGAATGACAAGGAAAATCCCCTTGTCGATTCATTTAGTAAGAAAAACTTTCTCGAGACAGAAAGGGGAAATTAATATGATAGGTAAAGTGTCGTTATATGCACATCGGAGAAATTAATCACAACTGACACTAAATAAGCAAAGAAGTAAGAAAGAGAAAGTATCGTCAAACAAATCTTTTCAGTGGGACTCAAGTATGCAGAAGCACTGTATGTTTGCTTACGTTATTAAAAAAATTTACAATTAGATTTAAAAACTTAATCTCTAAACATTGAGGATTCAATACCACGGACAAATAGAAATAAAGGTAAGTGATAGAGAAAGAAAATCTATTAAACAAAACAAACAAAACTTGTTAGCACTATGGTTCACTATAAGCTGTCACGTTGAAGACTGACAATCCACATAGACACAAAGGTTACATTATTACGTTAAATAATAAGACTATTATTTATTCACTGCTCTCTCTCTCTCTCTCTCTCTCTCTCTCTCTCTCTCTCTCTCTCTCTCTCTCTCTCTCTCTCTCTCTCTCATAAAAGATCATGTCCGAGTCACAGTATATTATGTAAAGTGATGATCTGCTGTCTATTTCTGAAAGCATACAGAATATATATTCACTTCTATGAAGTAGCACTATCAGTTATAGTCATACTTTCTATAACAATTTCATATATATATATATATATATATATATATATATATATATATATATATATATATATATACTCAAATATTCAAGAGCTTTTAGTTTACCATTTACCATTTATAGGTTTTTTATTCTAAACTGTTCTAAATATGTTGGATGTAACTGGAGACAGTCTTTACATATATCTTTCTTTCATATTTGTTTCAATTTATATATTTGACGCTCCCTCTCCCTCTCTCTCTCTCTCTCTCTCTCTCTCTCTCTCTCTCTCTCTCATGTTTTTAAAATTTTCACAAAATTATTTTAACATTTATAGACTTTGTTGTTAGTGGAAGTACTTAAATAGAATTGAATTTTGTTTTTCTCTATTCAAAGATGCAATGGAGACATTGCACAGCAGAAAACCTCAAAGATGTTGATAATTTTGTTGCCTCATCATTAAGAATCTACCATAATATGCCACCACTTGTAAATGATGACCAGCATCCAGTAGTTTTCTTTAATTGTAAAGATTTTTTTTTTTTCAATACACTTCTTTGTCAGCGAATATGCTAATGATGCAGAGATTGAAATTAACTTGTTTAAAAGCAACAGGGTATATAATTTTACCCACTGTTTTAAACGCAAATTCATCAGATGCAAATAGACCTTTATGTTTTGGAAATGATGACAATGATGTTGTGTCTCCAAAACCAAGTTTTCCGAGGTAAGTCTTGTCGTTGATGATGACAGAGAAAAACTTAGAAAATGTTGTTACTGTAAAGAGACTGGACATGACTCATCTAGCAGTAGGAAAATTATTTGTAAACTTTCTATGTCTAAAACAGTTTTGAAAAAAACCTCTTTATTGATCTTAGTTAATGATCAATAACAAAAATGAATCAATTCAAATGATTGTATAGTTTTTATTTTTAATGATAACACTTTATTTAATTTAGTTTTAAAGGCCTGATACCTTTGATTTACTTTACCAACTACAGTTTAAATTGCATGTTATATATATTATATATGCTGTACTCTCAAGATGTAACTACATTAATATTTATATATTCATACAACACTCATTTTCCCTTTACAGCAAAATGAAGACAAATTTGCATACAACTGCAATGCACACTTTTGCTCATAAAATGAAATGGTTTCTGAAAGTACATTTGTAATAAGTTTGAAGATGATTGAATATTATCCAGACATTATAAGTTGATTGAGTTGAGTTTGGGTGTTTTATGTACAGTCAAGAATTATTTTTACTTTATAGAGGTGTTTAGTTCTTACATGGTGAAGGAAACCAGAGTTGCCAGATATACAGTGTTTGCGATTTATCATTCTCAAATATCGTTTTTATTCTATTGCTACAGTATATGTTTGGTTGCTATGAAAAATGTTTTATATATTTGGTACATAAAGGATAAAAAACCCTAAACCTAACAACCCCAACCCTGTCCAATGTCTTTTGCAAAATAAAATTCCATAAGACAAGTATGTCAATATCTGTTTGAGATTTTATTTTCAAAAACAAATGTGCAGTTTAAAACCTGTTTGCATTTGTTGCCATTGCAACAAAAATACTGCAGATTTGGATGAAATATTTTACAGGGTGATTTAGCACAAAAGTAGGAATAATAAGCCTCCAAAATCTCATTGTCGGTGTGGTACCTCTACCAACCTGTTGTCCCCGTGACTGGTCACAATTAATTGGGTTTACAATCTCTTGATCCGAAAGTAATAGTGAAGTTTGTTTACAACACGGACGCAAAAAGACAATTTTTAGTATATGTAGTAAAATTTATTTAAATTACCTTCGTCTTTTTCGTCATACTGCCGAGATGTAAGGGAAGACCTATCGTATACAAATAAAGCAAATATTGTTAGTATCTTCAGCTAAAATATGTTCAATCTAACTATTCTGAAAGCTTAAATTATAATCAATAATCATATGTACATTTTTAATGCTCAAAGGTATTTGTTAGTTTTGTGGATACGGCTATCTAAGTCATATTTGATCAAATAAACGCATGTTATATTTCTCATGGTAAACGTAAAAGATAAAAGATGTTTTAATCTGATTTAGTTTTTTATCTGTTTTTAAAATAACTTAACGTGTTTGAACTAATAACTGGAATAATAGCATTTTCTCATTTAAAGTATCCACTAACTGTTTTGTTATTTTTCCATAAATAGGTGGACTTTTATTATTGACTATTTTTGGTGTTAGATTCCTATAACATCAATCGACTTACTTCCCATCCATTTCTGTATCACGAGCTGAAAAAAAATTAAATGCAAAGGAAAGCTCGGCTAAGTAACTACATAATTCAATCAAAGAAACATACAACTTGTGACTAGATTTGTTTGCATATTTAAATCTTTTTTCTGAAGGTATTCTAATTCGTGGAATGGATAAAAAAACAAATGAAGTTTTTTACATGATAAATAGAGTCATAAGTACTTATAAAGTTTCATACTCTGTATTGTATGGGGCGTTACAAGTAAACATGAATTTACCGTTTAATCTTGCAATCATTCTTTGGAAATCTGTAAACTCCAATTTATAAGTTGCTAAAGTTAACTGTAAATATAAGATATCAGCTTTATGTTGTCATACTTAAACAAAAAAAAACAGAAGTTAAATATATTGAGCAAAAAAGTCATAATTATGCATGTCATTTTCATGTTTAAATTCGATCAAAAATAAGAACTATACCTTTTGATGGAGAACTTTTAATTCTTCGTATTAAATATATAACAACTATAACCATTATGATTATAACAGCTGCAGATCCGAAACCTAATCCAATTGCCAAGCCTAAAACAGCATTTCTATCTGGATTTTCTTGTTTCCCTGCGATAACGCAAAAAGCAAAAACATAAGAATAAGTGTAAGGGAATTGAATTGCAATAACTTCAGAAATGTTAGAATATTAGAATTTCTTTAAAACAATTGTTATAAACCATTAAGAAGAAAGTCAAACTCTAACGATAACTTACTAAAATATTTAAAAAAAATATATTATAATCGTGTATTACCTAATCTTTTTACCAAACAAAAATAATTGAATAGGTCAGAAGATGTAAAGATTGACTTATTTATTGAATTTAATTGTACCATTAATAATAATAATAATAATAATAATAATAAAATTTAAAAAATATCATGAAAATTATATTGATTGTTTTCATCGAAAACTTATCGGTGGTAGAATTTCTAAGGTAGTCTTTATCACCACAGTACACTTCTCTGTTACTGTGCAGGATCGATGAAGGGTAATTTGTTTTTATATTTACGTGTGATTTAGTAATAAGATTCAACGTTTATAAAGTAAGACGATGCCTCGGAAAATTAACTTTTTGAAGAGTCTAAATTAATGAACCTGTTTGGTTTTATCTCAGCAAATTTGTGACTGTATATCATTTAACGCTTTATTAACAATCAAATACAAATAAACATGTCAATGTACATATAACAATAGGAAAAGAAAGGCAAAACTGCTTTATTCAGTTATACGTGTCAACTTTAAACAAGGAACCGGGATCAGGTGCTCCGGAAGTGTAAGCACTACTGTCTAGCTATCTACATCCACTCACCACGTGCAAAATTCGAGAATAAAAAACGCAGAATTATTGGACGTCAAATATATCCAGCATAGGTTTCGATACAGCGACATAATAGTTATCAACAATATTGTGTCGACGGTCATTAAACTTTTAGGAGCCTTGTTTAGCCTAGGCTTACATTATCCCTGATTCAACAATTTAATTTTAAGCAACTTTCTTCGTTGTAGAAAGGCTTCGTAGCGGAAGCAAGCTTTACAATACCGTTTTAACTTAAAAAGTAGAAATAATGTAAGTCACCACGTTTGTCATACAGCTTATGCGTAATCTTTCCTGGGAGCCATAATTAAGGTGGATATAGTTGTATGTTTCACTAGGGTAGATGGCATACACATATTTCCCGGTATCATTGAGAGTAAGAACGTCATCTATATCTCAGAATATTACTAACTAAGATTACTAATTTAGCAACATTCTTCTTTCAGGATTTGACAAGGTCCTGCAAATTACTCCAAATCATCAAGCAAAGGTGCATACTTTATGTCAATTGGAATACCGTTTGTTTTTTAAAAACTTTTATTGCCAAAGACAACGAATTTGTTGTCTATTAACATATACAACAATTTGTTGATACAGTCCGAATAGTTTTACAAAAAAATAACTAACAATTCTCGTTAAGCACCAGATATTCATAAATTGGCTCACAGTGTTTGCAAAGATTACAAATAAATGATTAGGTTTATACGGTCTTAAATATAGAATGAGGAATAGTGTTGTAAAGAATTTTTAAGGATCTGCGTTTAATTAGTGACAGGTTATCAAAGACTTGTCTGAATAAGAAAGCCTTTTTGACGACTGGTAATGATTAAGTAGTGCACTTTGATGGATTTGTGATATACCTTACTTGATATAGATTTTTGGAGGGTTTGAAAATTGTTAAATTCTTACTGTTTGAAATTGATATTGAATGACTGAAGACCTCTATGATTTGTTACAAACGAGAATATTATTGTTGGAAGCTTATCAGCGAAGTGATATCGGTTATGTTGCTTAATATTCAATTATTCCATTTTTTCCAACTTCTATAAAATTAAATATTTTTGAATTTGACAAATGTTACAAATAATAATGAAAGCAATATTTCCATAATAATTTTACAGAAATTATTAGCATTGTCCTCTTTCGTTTCACTATACACAACATATTCGAATTCTGCTATTATTATTATTATTATTATTATTATTATTATTATTATTATTATTAATCTTAGAAAATTGACATACCAGTTGTGCAATTTACAGAAAGAGATTTCGTCTCTCCAAATTTATTCCTAGCAACAACCATGAAATTGTAAGTCGACAATTCTTTTAATTTTGTGATTTCCAATGTAAATCTTTCCTTTAGACCTGGATCTGCTATTTCTGGTGATACAAACGTCTTCTCGCTCATTTTATATTGTACACTAAAGGTTTGCGAGTCCCCATTATTGAATTCAGAGACCCAAGAAATGTTGGCACTTTGATGATTCAAGCATATAGCTTCAACGCTGCTTGGTCGATTTGGGTGTCCTAAAAATTGAACAGTTGATATTGAAAATATTGGTGATAAAATAAGAACCTAAAACAGGACCTGTACTGCTCATCTGGCAGACGAAATGCATTACTAATTATGATGGAAACATCAGTTGTTCCAGTTTCAAAATACATAAAATTCCTGTAACAGTGTGAACATATACCAACTGGCTTTTTATAATTGTGATTTACTTATATAAATTCCTTTTAAGTAACGGAGGCGAACTTGGATTAGGGATCCGGCTGAATATCATAAAATTTTATATACTAATACAAAGGGCCTTCTCTTTATAGTTACGGGGATAATCTTTGATTTAGGATCACAAACTTTATTCTGCATAAACAAGGGATTTTCGACACCAAATTGGATTCATTTTGTCAGGTGATTTCAGAGAAGAATATTATTTACTGCATGTACGCACATATGTACGACGAATGAAGGCTTCACAATGCCAAAAACTCACCGAAAACGTTAAAGCAAACAATATGAATATTCAATTTGAAAAAGAAACAACAAATAGAAAAACATACCTTGACCTTTCAAATATATCTCTGCATATAATTATCAAAAAGGAATCTTCAGTGTTTGAAATGAAAAGTTAAACCTTATATATATATATATATTTATATATATATCTCGAAATGATTACTATTTTTAGTTTCCTTATTTTTTTCTAATCA
The DNA here is from genome assembly GCA_029721355.1 of Tegillarca granosa. Classification (NCBI taxonomy): domain Eukaryota; kingdom Metazoa; phylum Mollusca; class Bivalvia; order Arcoida; family Arcidae; genus Tegillarca; species Tegillarca granosa. The sequence goes on along the minus strand of JARBDR010000898.1, from coordinate 7,908 downwards.
GCCGTGCTCTTGACCTTTGAACCTATGACCTTGAATCATATATCGACATATCCAAACTTTCAATATTTAAATTTACAAGTTAATTACAAAAGTTAAATCTCTGAACCTCGACCCATATATCAAATTATTGTTATATCAATACCTTTATTACTCTACATATAAGCTTGAAAACAATTCTTAGTTTGCAAACTACATTTAAATATAAGTAATAAGAAGTAGCTATACCTTTAAACCTATGACCTATGAACCATATATCAAAATAATCATGACATTAAAACTACAACACATGTCTGTACAAAAAGTTTGTAGATTCAAGCTTTATCAAAATGTTTTAAGCACATAATATCATTTTAACTATTACATGGATTACCATAGTTATAAAACTTGGAACAGTGTTAGATTTTGTTATGCTGAACATTTTGCATTGTATTGCACCTATCTTTCCCTTATAGTTTTCAAGCAAATAGCCAATTTATAAACATTGAAAATCATTTTACGATATGTTTGAAAGTTAAAACTTTTGTTTGGCCACATTTTAGGATTTCTACAATCTTTTTACTTAAGACACTGGGAAACATGAAAAAACTTATCAATTTATGTCAGCCACTTGTACAACCACGGCAATTCCTGTGAAGTTTGATACTGGTAGATACTGGGATGTCGAAAATGCGAGTAACAGACGGATACAGACAACACACGCGCAAACTCGGACAAAAGAATTTCTATCAATTTAAGCCTTATTTGATGATCTGTAATAAAAAACAAGGGAGGAAATAAACAAGTCTATAACCCTTAAACGTTTAGCACATCCGCATAAAAGACAAAAATATAATAAAGTAATAAACTTTAAAAACAAGTGTTTATCTTGACATCAAACTTTTCAAACAAATAATCATATCTGCTTTACTAGTAGTTTCTCATTTAAATTTCTTTTTTCCCCATTTCTTATGCAAATTTGCGCAACCGACGTGGTCGTTAAGTTAATTTTTTTTTACCTTGTGCAACTACGTAAAAGTTGTCAGTTGTAACATTAACTTCATTAATGGCATATATTTTGTAAGATCCAAAATCTTCTTCCTGCAGAGAATATCTGGTAATATGAGATACGTGACGAAATACTTCAGACTGATATTCAAATATGTTGTTTATTTCGACATTCTGAGAACCATTTGTTAATAACGACTTGTTTAACATCATTGAAGATTGAAAATACCATCTTAAAGTAGGTTTTGGATAAGCTAAGTACATTGTTGCTATATTAAGTGATTCCCCAAATCCATAAGCAATATGTCTATCTTTATTTGTCATATTCATTGGCCTTGGATAACCTGAAAAGAATATCAAAAATAAAAATTAAGAATATTTATGCATTTCATGACAATCGATTTTTATTTTTAGAATAATTCAAAGGTTTCAAGTATGAAAATGTTTCAGAAGGATATCTAATTGTTTATTTGTCATTTTGAAGCTTTATTTAAAAAAGGTCAACTTTATATAAAGATAATTACATTTACACAAAACATTGGTCAAAATTTGCGAAAAAAATTAGTCCAACATTAACTGTAAGTCAATAAGCAAAACAAACAGCTACCTATTCTTACTTTGACGATTATGCTTTTATTGCTACATTTACTTATTTTCATCTTTACATTTGTCTACTCTTGGAGATAATTAAACATTTTCAAAAAAGTATAATGTCATCGGCCCACATTCAATCCACAATCCATAAAATGTTAATCATAATAATTATTATTATTATGTTTATCAGATAAACTTTTGCACATAAGAAGTGCGGCCATGTGCTCTTACATGATAATCTTCACTGTCAAGCTACCTACAGCTGACACATGCGAATTTAAATTTACGAACAATAAAAAGTTATGCCATGAAGAACATATCCAAGATAATTTTGAAAACCATCACATCATATTTATCAATAGTTTTATTATGACGGTTATGAAACTTTGTAAGGCCTCGATAAGCCAATACAATGAGGTTTTGGCATAGATGTAGAAACAGAGCGCCTGATATTTAGATTTGAGAATACAAAATACATACATAATACAAATATTTCTTTCATTATTGGTGATTTTGTATTAAACTTGTTAACAGCTTCACAACTATACTCTCCAGTGTCCTCGCATCTTGCTGAAGGAAATTTGTACTGTAAATTTTCACCTGTAGCTTGTGATATTATTGTATTGTTTCGTAAATGACGTAATGTTATTTGTGGCAATGGCAGTCCTTCAGCATTGCAGGTTATTGTTGGTGTAGAATGTTCAATTATTGTAAAATTGTTTCTACTGATGTTTAAACTTGTCACTTTTGCTGCATCTGGAACAAACAAAAACATTATTTATACTTTTGTTTTAAAGTTTTCCTCGGACATTATTTCAAACTGTAAAATCCTTCAAATTATAAAATATGATAGTCATTAAGTTTAAAAATAACATGCATTTAGCTCTTTATTGGAAGTAATTTGAAAAATTTACAAGGGTTGTATATATAACACAAATACCTATTAAATTATGATGTGCCATGTTTGCACATTTCAGAAAATCATTGCTTATCAGTGACACTAAGGGCCGGAAAGTTTGAAAGAATAAAACATAAGCAAAACACTTTGAAAATTAATGTATCTAAAGTTCGAAAGTTATATGAATCCAATCTAGCTAAACAATTCTTTGCATGAGGGTACAAACCAAAGATTAAAATAAATTTCAAAAATTTTGTGTAATGGTTAGTAATTTAGTAATTTAGTTAACACTATACCACGAATAAACAATACGGGCGACCTAATGTATAGAAGATACTTCTTGATAAGACTTGCAATATTTGTCAGATATTTTTCTAGATTACAATTGATTTTATAAACTTATATACTTGTTTGCCTACATTGGGGGTGAAAATCAAATGATATTTTTCTCATTAAAAGTCATAAAAATCATTCTGAACTATTTTGATTAAAATATAGATACAAAATATAATACACATATGTATTATTCAATCGCGTTTTTAGATAATGATGAATGGTGACCGAAATGTGTAATGTGTAGAAGATACTTTTGAATAAGATTTGCAATATTTGTCGAACATTTTTTTCTAGATTACAATAAAACACAAACATACCAGCTATACATTTATACAATCCGGCGTCCGATCTGTGTATGTGGAGTACGGTAAGGTGAAACTTATCTACTTGTTTGCCTACATTGGCGGTTAAAATCTATTTATGTTATTCTTATTATAAGTCAAAAAGTTCATTCTGAACGATTTTGATTAAAATATATATAAGAAAATATAATAAACAAGATCTGTGTTTAATTGCCCAAAAGTTTCAATTTTAAAACGAAATTTTGTTCCAAAGAGGCGCTGTAAGCAAATGTATTGAAATAATTAGCGCAAAATGTAGAACTGTTAGTTTTTTATTTTCTTTTTTTATTTATTTATTTATTTTTTTTTTATGAGATCATGATGAATTGTGAATGTAAATGCATAATTAATTTTTTCAATCCATGACGGACAATTACAATTTTAATACTCACAATGAACAGTGACATTGATCCCTTTAGATGACTCGTTGGTAATACCATTATAAGCTTTACATTTATACAATCCAGCGTCCGATCTCTGTATCTTGAGTATGGTAAGGTTATTTCCTAGTATATCTTTCTGTCCAGGTATTATCCATTTAAATGTACATAAAGGTTTACATGTGGCTCTACATTCTATAGGCCCAAGTGCATATGTTTCATTTACTTCATAGTTCAGTGATGACGGGTCAAGGTTTAGTGAATCACCGGGACCATCTGATATTAAAAGTAATAAGAACTTGATATAACACAAATATAATGATAACAAAAAAATGCATGAGACATAAAAACGTTTGATGTAGAGTCATTTTGAAAGTCTAAATAAAATTTCAAAATTCCGCAACAAAAAATATTTGCAGCTTGCTTTTTTATTATAAAACATCGTAGTCGGAATAAGCTCTACCATACCATATATACTGTACAATAAATACACCATACGCAATCTTGAGAAGCAGAATTATAAAACAAAGACACGGTGAGTTGACAATAGACAAATCTAAGTCAATACGTTTGCTGTCGTGGTATAAGTCCAAATATGAAACAGAACATGGGAATCAGTCGTATTTTGTGCAAGCTCACTAGGAAAAATGCATTTACATATTCTCCAAATTTTGGACTATTCACAGATCGAACATCAACTATATATCTATATGGGAAGCGACTATCTTCACTCCAGATTTAAAAAGGTTCTGCAAAATTCTGCTTCATTTCAATAAAAAAACACATCAGCAAGCAATACTGCAAAAATTGTACCCATAGGTATTTGCATTGTTATTAAGAAAATTATATTACTAACGTACTTTGTTGTTTTTTTTTTTTCATTCTTAAAATTGACTTGCACATGATGGGTATTGCTTGTTAGACAGGAGGTGCCTATCTTTAGACATGTCTTACCTTTTGATACAATAAGACAGCGTTTATTTTTTATGGCTTGTGGCTTTGCTAGTTTTATAGGTTGTGTTAAAGTTTATAACCATATCGAATGGAACTGCAATATACCTAAGGTTATATGTTCATTTTAAAACGGTGAATTTAGGATTGATGAAAATCTGCATACCGTCTTAACAACGATCTTGATGTCATAGGAAATCTTTTTTCCTCTACTTAAATTGCAGAGAAATTTTACATTTGTATTTCCTTTTTGACATGATGAACAATTAACATAAATCCTGAATTCTGTGGTTGATTTCTTTCAATTTTTATCTGTGGATCATCAATACATATTTAATTTATATAACCTAAATTTATCTAAAACTTCTGATGAAAAATATCATATTTTGAAAAAGAACAAATGGACATGGGAAGGTAACCAGTGATAACACTGTTATCTAAAACTGCCTATACAATTATGTTCAGGTAATTAAATTAAATTCTATATGTAGCAATGGGTTTTTTTTTTTTTTTTTTTTTTTTTTTTTTTTTTTTTTTTTTTTTTGCTCTTAATTGCTCATACATTGATACATATAATACAAATCTAATGATTCAATTTTGTTAAAAATACTATGATTTTTTAAACGAGTATAGTTTTTTTGGCGTTAAATATTGGAAACTTTGTTTCGTCATAAAAGGCTGTAGTGGAAAAAAAACAATAATAGAGTCTGACACGATAAAAACGGAAGTTACTATTGTTAGGCAACAAATATTTTCCCTTTCGTTGCCGTTTTAGACATCGTTTATCTCGATCTCCTGATCAGTCTAACGTTTTGCATATCCCCGTGGAAGTCGAGATAAAGGGATTCAACTGTAATTTTTAATTAGATCATCAAAGTCTCCAGTTGATAACACCAGGGCTTAAGCATGAAAAAGATTTACAGTGACATAAATGTCTCTGAACAGTTCTCAAACGTTCAATGTTTAATATTATTATAAACCTTTCAACAACTTTAAGCAATTTGTAACGGTCAGAACCTTTTTTAAATATTTTTTTTTCTTATGACACAAGCAACTTTTTACAAGGGTGAAATTGCTAATACACGGATACTCAGGGTATAAATTGATATAACACCTATTGTTTACAAGAACACATGTAAAGTTAAAGTGAAAGATTTTAAAGTGAAATAGTATACACAAGACGGAATCGCATCTTTAAGCACCTTTCAGCCGACCTTAAACATGCCCGTAAAGATGGCTTAAAGTTGAATTAAAGACACTGCCATCTTAAAGACGGCTTAATGGCACTGAAATGTTAAGCTCCTTTACACCATTTGGCTTAAAGATGGTATTAAATGATATTAAAAAATAAATCTATGAATCATCTTTTAAAAACAGAAATCTGAAGTGAGTTGCAATCTACATTTTGAACATGGCACAATACAGGTGAGTAACTTGTTTTGAAAACCAATGTATTAGTTAGTTCTGTGCAAGTAGTATTTATACAGTTAACTATGTAAACTAATTAACAGTTAATCAAGGAAAATGAAATGAATCTGGTTTGATATACATGTAGATAGTTTATAAGTGATTTGTTTGATTGACTGGGCAAAATACAATTTTACTCCTTCATTTGAAATCAATAAATTATTAGAAATAAATTAAAATTTAAAAACCTAATTCAATAACACATAATTCAACTTAAGAAAATAAAGGATGGATACTTGAATGAATGGATGTATGGATGGATAAAAAAATCGATATAGAAAGAAAGAAAATAGAAAGAAAGAAAAAAGAAAGAAAGAAAAGAATTGGTGCTTGATTAAATAAATAAAAAAATAAATAATTCAATTAAATAAATGAAAGATAAATGATTAAATAAATTTAAAGGATAGATGGATGGTTGAATGGATGGATGGATGGATAAATAAATAAATCAATCAATAAATAAAGGATGGATAGTTGATAAGATGGATGGATAGATAAATCGATATAGAAAGAAAGAAAAATAGAAAAAGAGAAAAAAGGAAAGAAAGAAAAGAATGGGGGTTGGTTTAATACATAAATAAATAATTCAATTAAATTAAAGGATGGATAAATAATTAAATAAATTTAACAGTTGAATGGATAAATAAATAAATAAAGGATGGATAGATGAATGGATAGATGGATGGATGGATGGATGGATGGATGGATGGATGGATGGATGGACGGATGGATGGATGGATGGATCAATAAAAAAGGAAAGGACAAAAGAAAAAATAAAGAAAGAAAAAGAAGAAAAGGAGAGAAAAAAATGGTTGGTTGGTTGAATAAATAAATAAATTAATAAGTATAAATTAATTAACAGGATGAAGATGATAGGTGTAATGTACCTTGTAAAGGTTGGTTATAAGTGATTTGCTTGATGGGATAACTTTAAGTGTACTGTTATTCATGGATGATTGATTCTCAAACTTTTTTATAAATCTGCAGTTTCTCTCGGAATCAAATTACTTCAAGAAAACTCCGGATACAATCAATTAACCATGAATGGCCCGCTATTTTGGACCTATATACATGGCCATAAAAGGTTTTATTTTTTAAATTTGAATAATATTTAACACAGAAACGTTAATTCTTTCTCGATAATCAGTCCAAGCAATTGTGTACATAACACATTTTTTTTTAAGACATTAAAAATTCAAAATAAATATGTGAAAAACACATAAGAATTAAAAGAGTAAAATGCACGACAGAATCGTGAACGCTATATTAGTACCCTTCATTTCAACATGTTCAACATACGTTTATTACCATTTCAATTTCTTGAATTGAACAATTGATTACCTTAAGCGTTTAGGGTGAAAATAGGGACTATGATTAAACCGGGTTGGAACTTGTTATTTGAAATGTGCATCGTGATTCAGGCCCGTGATTTGTAAATGTTATTATTTAACAATCGCTTATACATATAAATTTTATAATAATTCAAGGACATTTTTTACACAAATATCAATCTATAGCTTATTAGCTATTTATAAATGCATCGTTGTGTTTGTATTTTTTCTCTCCTTACTGCTGTTTCTTTATATTTTTATATTTCGGTACCCCATTATACAGATCTCTCACTCTCTCTCTCTCTCTCTCTCTCTCTCTCTCTCTCTCTCTCTCTCTCTCTCTCTCTCTCTCTCTCTCTTACGTCTAGGTTTCTCCGTCTGCACAAGATTTAAATCCCATTCAATCGATGTTATATTATAAATTAATGAATTTTCTAAATGAAAATCACAAAGATTATATTATGACGGCATTTGAAATGCTTGAGAATATTTAGTTTTGTCAGTTTGCATATCGCTTGTCGGTGGTTTTCTATGGGCATTTCAGTTTCCTCGATAATTTTTGTAATTACCCCCTAAGAGAGGTGTAGAAATTAAAACTTCGACACGGAATAATCTCTATCTCTCTC
>JARBDR010000897.1:0-72820 GCA_029721355.1 Tegillarca granosa | reverse complement strand
TGGGTTTGAAAGTGAAATGACAAATTTTGTTGTCTTTTTACGATATCATTCAAACATCACTTTTTAGTATTTGATTTGAAATATTCTTTGAAATTCATAGCATATCATCTTGAACAAAAAAAACATGATTTTTCCTATACTTCTATTTTTTATCTAAAGTTATTATTGCACCAGAAACTGCACAGACATTGCATGTTTTTTTTTTTTAATTTCTTAAGATAAGAAAAAAAGCATCATGTTTCTGACATAAATTCTGATGCAAGCTAAATTTTAAAAATTTTTGGCTTAAAAGACAAATCAAACAATTTATAATATGTAGAAATAAAGATAAAATCCCACAAATTTCAATATTCTTTGGAACCCATTACCTGCATTTTTAGCTCACCTGAGCCGAAGGCTCAAGTGAGCTTTTCTGATCAAAATTTGTCTGTCGTCGTCGTCGTCGGCGGCGTTGTCGTCGTCGTCGTCGTCGTCGTCGTCGTCCGCGGCGTAAACTTTTACATTTTCAACTTCTTTTCTAAAACTATGAGGTAGATTTCAATGAAACTTGGTCAGATGCAATATGGGCCAGTGCAATTCAGATTTGTTCGTGACGTTGTCATGGCTCCCAAAACTAGGTCAAGGTGACCCATGGTTCCAAAAAACTTAAAAAATCTTCTTCTCCGAAAGCGATGATGGGAGAAAAAATCTGATGTGATATTTGGCTTCTCTAGGGTCTTAAACTTATAAATTGTTCATTTCGTGAAATTTGGTAAAAAATTAGGTTACGCGTTTTGTGTTTAATTTTGAAAATTTCGTAAAATGGCTTCAAATTATTATAACTTAACTATATGAATAGATATTGACATGGGGTTTTCAGTTTTGACTTTTTCTTGAAATATCCTTCAAAATGGGGTCAAGGTCAAAGTTCAAGGTCATGACCTAGTTTGTAATTGTGCAGTTTTAGGCTTTTTTCTTCCAAATTATAAGAGATATATAATATTAAAACATTGTTAAAATGTTTAGCAGGACAAAATGTAAAAAGGTACAAAGTTTCGTAACTGTATGATAATGCATGTAGGAGTTGTTGCCCCTGAAATGTTATTTGTTTGCTAAAAAAGAACTAAAATTGTGCGTTAGCTTGAAAACTATAAACTTTTTGTATAGGCATGTATTATAGAATATTGTAGGTATTGACATGACGAACATTTTGATATATGGCTCAAGGTCATACATTCAAAGGTCAAGGTCATAGGTGCATAAAAAGACTGAAATTGTTAATTATCTTGGAAACTATTAACTTTTTGTATTGGCATGTATATTAGATTATTGTAGGAATTGATATGGTGATCATTCTGATATAAGATTCAAGGTTTTACATTTGAATGTCAAGGTCATAGATGCATAAAAAGACCCAAATTGTTAATTATCTTGAAAACTATTAACTTTTTGCAAAGGTATATATACTAGAATTTTGTAGGTATTGATATGACAATCATTTGATATGTGGCTCAGGTCATACATTCAAAGGTCAAGGTCATAGGTGCATAAAGACTGAAATTGTTTATTATCTTGGAACTATTAACTTTTTGTATGGCATGTATATTAGAATATTGTAGGAATTGATATGGTGATTATTCTGATATAAGATTCAAGGTCCTACGTTTAAAGGTCAAGGTCATAGATGCATAAAAAGACTCAAATTGTTAATTATCTTGAAAACTATTAACTTTTTTGTAGGAATGTATATTAGAATATTTTATGTATTTTTGCAAATGATTTGGATATATCCTCAGGTTGGCCATGTCCTCAGGTGAGCATTAAGGCCCATGGGCCTCTTGTTTTATTTATATCTGTATGTTGTGCCATTTCTGAGCATTTTATACAGTATATAGAAAACAGTGAAAAATAATTTTTATTTTTTCACAAATTTTGTTTTTTCACAACTCCACATACAGTAGTGTAAAATATGCTTCCGTTTGCATTCATATTTTTACATATGAAGAACTATCTAAAATATGTCCAAAATCGAACTATATGTATACATTTTATATTTGATATCATGATGATGTCATCAGTCAGGGTTATAATGCAACACAGGAGTATAGAATAGCCTTTTTAGCCCTCAAAAGTGAATGGTATCAAGATTACACGAAACACGGATGTAAATAGTATAAACGTATACTTTCTTAATTTTATGAGTCTTGTTAAAGTTAGCTATGATCATACAAAATAAGCCTCGTTATTTATTGCCAAACTTGTTTGACTGAACAAACGGCAACGATGAGTTGAGATGTAACTGTGGTGTAATTCCAAACAATGACAATGAGTTGAGATGTTACTGAGGTGTAATTCGAAACGGTGACAATGAGTTGGGATTAAACTAAGGTGTAATTCCAAAACGATGGTGATGAGTCGAGATGTAACTGGAGTGTAATTTCATATTTTTCCTCACTAATGGTATTATACAGAATCTGTTCTCTATAACATGAAAAGAATTTAACGTCATCAAACAATTTGTTTGAAAACAATTAACTACAATCAAAACAAAACATGTTTTTTGACTCGTAATGCATACATGAAGTTTATGACTTATTTTGTATTCTTGATGCACTTATTTTATTGAAAATGCAGCTAATTCGATGTTCGCTTACTTTGGTATTTCACTGGATACAATTACTATAATATTGTCTCAGCACACTAACACAGAATCTCTGTACATGGAATGTGGTCTTTTTTTTTTTTTTTTTTTTTTTTTTTTTTTTTTACATTGATTAAATTTACTTCAATGGATATGTTCATCTGTTCAGCAAGTTGGGCTCATACAAGATTCACCTTTCACCAGTTCACCAAGTGTTACATTTCCAAGGCTATCTTATTTCTGTCTTTTTGCATTTTCATCTGTTCACCAAGTGATGTCTTTACAAGGTTCATCAGTTTGCCATGTAATGCCCTTAGAAGGTTCACCTGTGTACCTTTGTAATTCCTGACTATCAACAATTTAATCTTAGTTCAGAATCCCCACAATTTCATTTTATTTCAACAATTCTAATTTATTCTCAGTTCTCCATTTTCTAATTTATTCCTATAATTATATCTGATTTACCAACTTCAAATAATTCCTATTTTATTTTTATTTTACTTCCAAAATCTCCATCTTGAGATCTACCCACAATTCTATAGTATTCCAGTCTTCGTGCATTTTTATTAGTATTTGTGACTCCCCACAATTCTATAGTATTCCAGTCTTCGTGCATTTTTATTAGTATTTGTGACTCCCCACAGTGCTAATTTATTTCTGATCACCCAAAATTTATCTTTTTTGTGACTACCATCAATGCCAATTTTCCTGACTACCCACAACTCCATCTTTATTCTTGACTACCCACAACTCCATCTTTATTCTTGACTACCCACAATTCCATCTTTATTCTTGATTACCTACAGTTCCATCTTTATTCTTGATTACCCACAATTCCATCTTTATTCTTGATTACCCACAGTTCCATCTTTATTCTTGATTACCCACAATTCCATCTTTATTCTTGACTACCCACAATTCCATCTTTATTTTTTGACTCTCCACAAGTCCATCTTAATCCAGACTCTTAAAAAAAATTCCTTTTTATCCCCAAATTTCCATCTTTATTCTGCAATCCATACAATTCATCTAATTCCTGTTTCCTTTAAACTCATTTAATTCCTGTCACCATAATTTCCATCTTTATATTTGACTTCCCACAATTCCATCTTATTCATCACTCCCACAATTCCATCTGAATTTCTGGACTCCCCACAATTCCATTTCATTCCTGACTCCCATAATTCCATCTTTATATTTATCTACCCACAATTCCATCTTATTCATCACTCCCACAATTCCGTCTGAATTTCTGACTCCCCACAATTCCATTTCATTCCTGACTCCCATAATTCCATCTTTATATTTATCTACCCACAATTCCATCTTATTCCCTATTCCCCAACCCTGATCTATTAGGCATTTAAGCAAATACACGTAAGATAATATTAGAGATCACACACTTTCATTGGTTATAATGTTTATAATTTTATATTAATTTATTGTTATTTAATAATCAATTAAAGAGTTTGTGAATTTTTTCTCAGAGTTGATGAAACAAAATGTGTTTATTTAATTGTAATAACATGTTATTTGCCTAGTCTTTATTCTCGCTGAAGGGAAAAAAAAATTGATCTAGTTATTTTTTAAATTCATCGTTAGCTTGCAAACAATGTCTGTGGTTGTCAATTTTGTATGGTTAACTGGTACATATTGACATAAAAAAATTGCTGATTTTTTAAAATTTAAATGTTGAAATTAATCGTAATAAGTTGTTTTCTATTATTGAAATTAACGTTTTTCAGCAGCCTTGTTTTCACCTCAGTATCAGCCAGTCTGTCTGTCTGTCAGTCTGACTGTCAGTCAGTCTCTCTGTGTCAGTAGGAAGGTTGGCCGATATTTTTTGTGTTATTCAGAAGTGGACAGGGTTAATTGTTGTTTTGTTATCTATATGTAATAAAAGTGCTTCAGAAATTATTGGATGTTTAATTATTTATTTTTAGCTCACCCGAGCTGAAAGCTCAGATGAGCTATTGCTATCCATCTCTGTCCTTCCTGCGTCGTCCGTCATGTGTAAACTTTTTACATTTTAATCTTCTTCAAAACCACCAGGCCAAATGAATGAAACTTGGTAACCATCATGCCTGGGTGAAGCCCTTTCAGATTTGCACAAATGAAGGAGTTATGTCCCCTTGGGGCCCCACAAGGGGGGAAATAGTGAAAAACTTTAAAAATCTTCTCCTCTGAATCTACAACAAATATACCTTAGTTATTTCATTTATAACATCTTTAGGTCATCTTTTTTCAGATTTGCACAAATGGTAGCCATTGGGCTTAAACTGGGGAAATTGTAAGGCACTGAGTGGGGAAATGCTAAAAATTATATATTTGTCACTAAATCTTGAAAACTATCAACTTTTTGTATAAGCATGTATATTTGAATATTGCAGGTATTGACATGATGATCATTTTGATATATGGTTCAAGGTCATATGTTGAAAGGTCAAGGTCACAGCTGCAGAAGAAGACTTAAATTGCTAATTATCTTGAAAACTATTAACTTTTTGTATAGGCATGTGTTTTAGAATATTGTATGTATTGACATGATGATCATTTTGATATATGGTTCAAGGTCATATGTTGAAAGGTCAAGGTCACAGCTGCAGAAAAAGATTTAAATTGCTAATTATCTTGAAAACTATTTACTTTTTGTAAAGGCATGTATATTAGAACATTGTAGGTATTGACATGACAATCATTTTTATATATAGTTCAAGGTCATATATATTGAAAGATCAAGGTCATATCAACATAGGAATACTAAAAGTATTCATTATCTTGAAAGCTATTAATTTCATGCATAGGCATGTATATTAGAATATTGTAGGCATTGACATGACAATCATTTTGATATATGGTTCAAGGTCATATGTTGAAAGGTCAAGGTCACAGCTGCAGAAGAAGACTTAAATTGCTAATTATCTTGAAAGCTATTAACTTTTTATAGGCATGTATATTAGAATATTGTAGGTATTGACATGACAATCACTTTGATATATGGTTCAAGGTCATATATTGAAAGATCAAGGTCATAGCTGCAGAAGAAGACTTAAATTGCTAATTATCTTGAAAACTATTAACTTTTGTATAGGCATGTATATTAGAATATTGTAGGTAATGCAACAACGATCATTTTGATATATGGTTCAAGGTCATGTATTGAAAGATCAAGGTCACAGCTGCAGAAGAAGACTTAAAATTGCTAATTATCTTGAAAACTATTAACTTTTTGTATAGGCATGTATATTAGAATATTGTAGGTTTGCGACATTGATCATTTTGATATATTGTTCAAGGTCATATATTGAAAGGTTAAGGTCACAGCTGTAGAAGAAGATTTAAATTGCTAATTATCTTGAAAACTATTAACTTTTTGTATAGGCATGTATATTAGAATATTGTAGGTATTGCAACATTGATCATTTTGATATATGGTTCAAGGTCATATATTGAAATGTCAAGGTCACAGCTGCAGAAGAAGACTTAAATTGCTTATTATCTTGAAAACTGTTAACTTTTTTATAGGCATGTATATAAGAATATTGTAGGTTTTGCGACATTGATCATTTTGATATATGGTTCAAGGTCATATATTGAAAGGACAAGGTCATATCAACAAAGGAATACTAAAAGTATTCATTATCTTGAAAGCTATTAATTTCATGCATATGCATGTATATTAGAATATTGTAGGTATTGACATGACAATCACTTTGATATATGGTTCAAGGTCGTATATTGAAAGGTCAAGGTCACAGCTGCCAAAGAAGACTTAAATTGCTAATTATCTTGAAAACTATTAACTTTTTGTATTGTCATATATATTAGAATATTGTAGGTTTTGCAACATTGATCATTTTGATATATGGTTCAAGGTCATATATTGAAAGATCAAGGTCATATCAACATAGGAATACTAAAAGTATTCATTATCTTGAAAGCTATTAATTTCACGCATAGGCATGTATATTAGAATATTGTAGGTATTGACATGACAATCATAAATGGTTTTGAGGTCATATATGTTCAAAGTTCAAGGACATAGCTGCATAATTATACTGAAATTGATTAATGATTTTGAAATTATTCATTGCATTACAGTTACTTCATGCATATTATATAAGCTACTTTTAAATGAAAAGTGAGTGGATATATTTCTAATTAAGTTTTGTGGGAGTTCTTTACTTGAGAAAACTTTTAAAGTTTCTGTACTTAATATATTGTCTATTGCACTTTGCAAACAATATTGGACATATCTTCAGGTGAGCGTTAAGGCCCATGGGCCTCTTGTTAAAAAATAACATGTTTTTCACAGTTATTGAAGGTTCACTTCAGATTGCAGACATTTAGTTGTATAACATATACTTGTCTGTATCAGGACACCAGTCTGTTTAAAGGACACCTGTCTATAAAAAGGACACCTGTCTATATAGAGGATACCTGTCTGTATAAAGGACACCTGTCTATATAAAGGACACCTTTCTGTATAAAGGACACCTGTCTTTAAGGGACATAATTTTGTAATAAGGACACCTGTCTGTGTAAAGGACACTGCCTATATAAAGGACACCTGTCTATAATAAAGACACCTGTCTATATAAAAGACGCTGTCTATATAAAAGACACCTGTCTATAAAAAGGACACCTGTTTTTATAAGGGACACATCTGCATAAAGGACACCTGTCTGTAAAAGGGATACCAGTCTGTATAGAGGACACCTATCTGTATAAAGGACATATGTCTGTATAAAGGACATCTGTCTTAATGAAGGACACCTGTTCGTATAACAGACATGTTTGTATAAAGACACTGTCTGTACAAAGGATACATGTCTATAAGAGACACATCTGTATAAAGGACACATGTCTTTGTGAAGGACACCTGTTTGTATAACAGACACATTTGTATAATGACAACTGTCTGTATAAGGGACAGCAGTCTGTATAAAGGACTTCTGTCTATATGAAAAACACCTGTTTGTATAAGAGACACATTTGTATAACGACACTCTGTACAAAGGATATGTCTGTATAAGAGACACATCTGTATAAAAGACATCTGTCTAAATGAAGGACACCTGTTAGTATAACAGACACATTTGTATAAAGATACCTGTCTGTATAAGGGACAGCTGTCTGTATAAAGGACAGCTGTCTATATGAAGGACACCTGTTTGTATAAGAGAGACATTTATATAAAGACACTTGTCTGTATTAGGGACACCAGTCTGTATAAAGGACACCTGTCTATATGAATGACACATTTTCATGTAAAGGACACATCTGTATAAATGACACCAATCTGTATAAGGGATACCAGTCTGTATAAGGGACATCTGTCTGTATAATAGACACTAGTGTGTTTAAATGACACCAGTCTGTATAAGGGACAACAGGCTGTACAAGGGGCATCTGTCTGTATAAAGGACACCTGTCTGTATAAAAAACACTTGAATGTATAAAGGACACCTGTCTATATAAAGGACACTAGTACCATGATATTTTGCAGCATTTCATAGTAAACTTTGCCCTGACATTATACTTTCAGCCTGTGACATCTTTTGGTTACACTTTGTGTTGATATTCCAATTTGGGCACCTGACTTCCAGTATATTTCTGCATGGAATAGATCTTTCTAAGTTTATCTCTAGCTACAGGAACCGCAACGATGGCTCAGTGGTAGAGCAACATGTCGAAAGCGGGAAGTTGGGGTTTTAGACCCCTTCGTGTCATGCATAAGACTAAAAAAAAATAAGATGCTGCTTCCTTGCCTGGTGCTCGGCATTAGGGGACAGAATATTGACAGCTAGCTTATCCATGATAATGCAACTTTGAAAGTGGTATGCTTGTCTATGGCATATTGGCTCGGTGAGCTAACACCTTAATGAAAAAAAAAAAACCAAGAGTGTGCGCCAGTATAAGACATACCATGATACACACTTACACATATCAGGTACCCATGAATTTACTGTCAAATTAATTCTCGGAGCTCAATAATCTTGCTTCTGTCGCAAATAGCTGAAAAATTTCTGGTGTGGTGGTAAACAACATTACAATCGACCAACCAACTAGTAACAGGAGTATAAAGTTTCTGATCATTTCATGACAAAAAGCTTGATAGAATGACTGACTGTATCTGACAATTCATTAACATTTTACACCTTTTTTAATTAGTGATCATAATGAATTTAAAGTCACCACGTGAAAAAAAAAACATCACACAACAAATTTAAAGCATTAGAAATCGAAAAACATTTTATACTGTCAATAAATAAATAAATAAATAGATAAATAAATAAATAAACAAATAAATAAATATGAAATGATTATTTCAAAAGTTATGATGAAGAAGCCATGGACTTGTCAATCGATGTCAGAATGAAAACCAGTGAATCTACTTTAACCTGAAAGATTTTTATCAATTAAAAAATTGTTGAATTGAGAACTTGGAACTCTCGCTAATAAAGTGTCTGTGATAGTTTCGTATAATTTAAAATATCGCTCGAAATCTCCCGCGGTTGAAAATTCTCGCACGTGACATGTTTTCACTAGCCAATCACATAAAGTAATACAGAGATGGTTGATGAAGATTGATGGCACTTCCGGGTTATAAGATCAACAATAATATCAGAAAGTTGGGTTGATATCGGAATTCAGACAACATGGAATGACTACACTGGTGGAACCTGTAGTGATTGTGTCGTTTCGTTCCGTAAGTAAGCTATTTGTTGCATTATTCCTTATTTTGCATTTAAATATAGTTTCATTTTATACAAAAGGTATCTATCGCATTCGATGAGTAAGGATGGTCACGAGTTAAAAATCAGCTGTTTTACACGTACAATGCTTTTTGTGTTTCAAGCGATTGGTTCAGATGAAGAAAAAAAACCTCAAAATGGCAAATCTATGCATGTTTATTTATATTCATTTGACAAGTTAAAAGAGTCGGAAATGTTCTCTATTCAGATCCAATGACCTGATGAATTACTGATGGATCCATCGGCCTGATGGATGAATGAATGACAGATGTGATAATGATTGATCAGCAGTAATTTTTCTTGAAGGTATCTGAGATAAGAATTTTAAAAACATTTTGCTATAATTTTCTTTGTAATTTTGTGGAATTCCTTTAGACACATGTATTATTAAATTCATTGGTCCGATTATTTGTGGAATTCCTTTAGACACATGTATTATTAAATTCATTGGTCCGATTCATTAACAGATTAATTAAGATCATGTTGTAAGGTAACTGCTAACTGCCAGCTACCTCATGAAGCTGCTGACTTTCAATTCTGCACTTCAGGTGAGTTCTGTATCAACTAAAGCTACCAAGACCACTACTCTGTCAAAAAAATAGCCTAAATGCATTGACATTTTCCTTAATATGTATTAACTAATGTTTAAAAGCGACCATCACTTTAATATACATATATATATATAACACTTTTTTTGGCACATGTATAAAGGTAAAAACAAAAAAAGTATTTAAAAAAAATTAACAGCTCAAAAGGGCTTAAAGCTTACCTTGAATATGAATTTTTAATTATCCATAAAAAGAGCAAATAATAAAAAATATAAATAAATAAAATGGTAGGAAGGTAAACATAATTAATATAAAAAAAAATTCCAATTACAAGTCGTATAAAACTAGCAAAAATTTTATGGCAGAATGCCAAATTTCTTAGAAATGAAGTGGCCAGTTAGAAGATTAGTTGGTTCTAAATCAGTGTTTTTGCTTTAGGACCTTTAGATGTAAAATGAAATCAATAACTTGTAGATTAAAATGATTTATTAATCTGTGTGTGTGTGTGTGTGTGTGTGTGTGTGTGTGTGTGTGTGTGTGTGTGTGTGTGTGTGTGTGTGTGTGTGTGTGAGAGAGAGAGAAAGAGAAAGAGAGACGAGAGAGAGAGAGAGGGGAGAGAGAGTACATAGTCTGTTCTCTGACTTATATAGTTTATATAACTAATTGATAAAAGATGATTTTTGGACAGACATGTTCTAGTAATAAATATCATTAGGTGTACAATTATCTACCTATCAGTCTATCACTGTGGTTTACATACAGTAACTATGTGTCTAGGTTATGTTGATAAATTACCTTAGATGAAATTAATTATGAAAGAAGAATTCTACAGGTATTGTAAAACACATACACACTCAAACACACATAACATTTTGTAAGGATGGTCAAATGAGTTCATAAGTGTGCTTATATAAACATACAAACACACAAACATCTTGTTCCGATGGTCAAATAAATACTAAGATGTGAAACTTTTATGAAGTGTGAACCAAAGGTTTGACTCTCTCCCTCTCTCTCTCTCTCTCCCTCTTTCACTGTGACTTTACTGCCGGGCGGTAAAGAATGGAGAATCAATTTGAAAAAGTTATTGTTATCAACCAACGATGTTGCATGGGGGAGCATTTACAAGTGGAAAATGTAAAAAAGAAAAAAAGAACTGCACTTGATAATAGATAATATACATGTTTTAATAAATTCAACTTTCCCATGGAGAACAAAGCTGGTATTTATCACTTTCCTATGACAGAAATTTACTTGGTATGGGAGACGGGAAATGGGACTCCTAGAGCACTGCCAAATTAAAAATCTTTTTGATGAGGCCCAACTTAAAAAATTCTTTGTTTGCTGTTTCACTTATGCTATCTACCTATGTAGGTTGGTATTTAAATTAAAATACCATGGGAAAATTGAAATTGAAAAACTATGGGAAATTAAGAGTTAAAATACCTTTGGGAAACAAAAAATAAAATGTCAACGAAAAAACAAAAAACAACATAACAAAGTGAGGTATTTGCCCATGTGACATACATTAACATGTAACTTGATCACCTTGGGGAAAATTTAAAAAAAAAATTTTTTTTTTTTTTTTTTTTGCATTCAGATACATTCATACTTAATTACAGATGGATAAATAAAAAAAAAGGGAAGGACTTCCATTTGTACCCCCACCCAAATTTACTTTTTAGCTAAATTAATGGTTAAAATGATATAATAATTCAATATTTTATATTTTGTGAAGGAAAAATTTTTAAAAAAAATCTACATTGGTTTTAATGGGTGGGGTGGGGGGTACAAAAGGAAGTCCTACCAAAAAAAGTAATTTCCTGAAAATAAATTTTCAGATTAATTAATAATACATCAAAATATTTTTATTGACTGGTAAATTCCAAACCTATGCTATAAAGCAAATTTACACCATTGGGAAGCAACATTAGAAGTAATAACAAGGGGAAGACAACTCCTTGGGGAATTGAAAAGTGACTAGCTTATGCCAAATAGGATTGGTTTATGATTACATGTGTAATTGCTTAAGTTAATCGTTATAAGTAGAATATTGACTGTTGTATATATGTTATTCATCATAAGGGTTTCGATCAGGGCCAAAGTGAAACAAAATCAACCTGTCTTTTTTACTTTAAATCAGTGAATCCATTGTGATTTGGGGATGATATCGACTAATATTTGGTTGGTTTATTTTTTTTTTCTAAACTGGATTTAACCAGCTTATATAATGATAGTGTTTACGTTTATGCATTTGTCATAGTATGGCGAATTTTATTTTTTTAAAAACATTACCCTCTTTTAAAGCTGATATTCATACAGTGTGTTTTGTATGCTATAATTAGACCAGATTTATGAACATTAAACCCTAAAAGATTGTTCAATTTCCATGGTTTTTCTAAGTAAAATTGAAATTTTAAAATGATTTTTAAAACAGACTTATGCATTGAATGTTTTCATTTTACTTGATTGACAGAAAATCAAAAAGATTTAAAATCGTTTGAATTCAGTTTGAAATCATGATTTATCTATTGGTTTGACTTCCTGTAATAACCCCCCTCCCCACCACCACCACCACCACCATCACCACCATCATTTAATTTTTTTTTTTTTTTACAAAAATGTTCAAAATGGCTTGATTGCATAATTTTTAGGCCATTTAAGATTGAATTAAAATTTTAGTAAAGGTACAAAAGTTGAATTGAGTAATGGTGATTTTTATGTCCCAGTCAAGGATATTTTACTTATATCGAGACATCGCCAGCTGTAGGCAAAAGTGCAGGGATTTTACCTGTGTGTTGTGCTGATGGCATTATACAGCAGGGTCCTTTATCATGCCATGCCTACTATGACACGGGACTTCATTTATTTTAAGTTCCCATCTGAAAGAACTGACTTTCATTTTATAATGCCAAGTGCTTGGCAAAAGAACAGTCACTACCCACTTTAAAGTCTTGGGTCAGACCCAGTTGATTTTCGAACCCACAACCTCCCACTTAGAGAGAAAGCACTCTACCAACTGAGAGTAAAAGGTACAAGAGGAAGTGTTTCTGATCAGGTTAACCTCTTAATTTTTTCATTTACATGTTTTTGACATTTAGATAATGAAGATAAAAAAGGACTTGCATAAAAAAAAGAATTGAAATTATAGAACTTTTTTTTTTTACCAAAATCTAAAACTTTCAATATACCACAATACTATTACTTTTTTAAAAGTATGAATATGTATAGAAATTTGTTCTTTGTAAATCAACGTCCATTTAGGACAAAATCCCATACCCCATTTCGAGTGGTCTAAAGCGCACGCTTACGGATCACAGTGCCTCTCACCGCCTAGGTTCAAATCCCACTCGGGACAGATCCTAGTGTGAGAAAGTTTGTCAGTTCGCTTGCCGAAGGTCGGTGGTTTTCTCCTTGCGCTCCAATTTCCTCCACCATCCCACAATTGAGTACCTCGAAATAAGTGAAAGATTCTTGACTGGGGCGTAAAACACCATTACTCCACTCCACTCCACTCCGTACCCCATTTCTTTCCTTAATTTACTGAAACAAATAAAAACTAATTTTGGTGAGATAGATCCTTGGTGATGCAGATTAAAAATTGAGCTTGGCATGTCATGACCTTAAAAATCTGATTTGGAAGTCAAGACCCTAAATGGAAAATATTTCTATAGCTTTTTCAAAATTATATATGTGCTGATACACCAATATTTTAAATTTGATGTATTGAAATCAGATGTGAAGCAATTTATCATGGAATTTTGTGTAAATCAATATGAAGAACAGAAATGGGAGGATTTAACATCAAAATATACAAACTGGCAAACAGCAATTGGCTTCATGCAATATTGCTGGCATCATATATCAGGAGATAGAACTAACCATTTGTTCTATTACGATGGTTGATTGAATATCTTAGATATTGGTTCTGTTCAACCAATTATAGTTCTATTCAACCAATTGTAGTTCTGTTCAACCAATTATTGTTCTGTTCAACCAATTATTGTTCTGTTCAACCAATTATAGTTCTATTCAACCAATTATATTTCTGTTCAACCAATTATAGCTCTATTCAAGCAATTATGTTTATATTTAACCAGTTATAGTTCTATTTAAACAATAATGGTTCTATTCAACCAAATATGGTTTTGTCCAACCAATTATAGTTCTATTCAACCAGTTATAGTTCTGTTCAACCAATTATAGCTCTATTCAAGCAATTATGTTTATATTTAACCAGTTATAGTTCTATTTAAACAATTATGGTTCTATTCAACCAAATATGGTTCTGTTCAACCAAATATTGTTCTGTTCAACCAATTATAGTTCTATTCAACCAATTATAGCTCTATTCAAGCAATTATGTTTATATTTAACCAGTTATAGTTCTATTCAACCAATTATGGTTTTGTCCAACCAATTATAGTTCTGTTCAACCAATTATTGTTCTGTTCAACCAATTATAGTTCTATTCAACCAATTATATTTCTGTTCAACCAATTATACTTCTGTTCAACCAATTATAGGTATATTCAAGCAATTATGTTTATATTTAACCAGTTATAGTTCTATTTAAACAATTATGGTTCTATTCAACCAATTATGGTTTTGTCCAACCAATTATAGTTCTATTCAACCAATTATTGTTCTATTCAACCAGTTATAGTTCTGTTCAACCAATTATAGTTAAATTTAACCCAACAGTTTCTGAGGAGATTTATATCATGTAATTAGAGCTACAGAACCAAACCATATGTTCTATTAACTTAAAGCTGGTATTTGAAAAATCTTTTCTTCAGAAACTGTTTTGGATGAATATAGCCAGTTATAACAAGGAAAATCCTTGGTTGATTGGCTTTTTAGCAGTATAATGGACTGTGATATTTGTGTGCCACATCACAGGCATGTATAATTAGTCTAGTGCTCTGAAGATGCACACTAGCACAATGCATATCAGAAACACTTGCACAAAATCAAACACCTCCATCAGGTGGCCTCGGTGACCGAGTAGTCTCAAGCGCATGCTTTACAGATCACAGCACCTTTCACCGCCCGGGTTTGAATCCCACTTTCGACAGATCCTAGTGTGTGAAAGTTTGTCAGTTTGCTTGCTGAAGGTCGGTGGTTTTCTCAGGGCATTCCAGTTTCCTCCACCATCCCAGAACTGATTGCCTCGAAAAAAGTGAAAAAATCTTATCTGGGGCGTAAAACACCATTACTTCACTCCACTCTCACATACCTCATGATCTTGAAAAGTTGGAAGAGAATTCCTTTGTTCAAAGTTCAAAGTTTAGGTTGACTATCAGTTTTTTTCCCCCCAGCTGACTGAGAAAAGAGCAAACATATTTTGGTGTATGTAGAATGAATTACTTTTAAAATCAAATATCGATAGTCTAAAACATCATTGGTGGAAAAATATCAGATTTTGTTACAGCCTTATTACATTAAGAAAAAAAGTTTTGTACACTTGTTTATATCCAAATTATAAAGGGCATGTGATGACTTTGTTAACGATGTGGCTTCTAAATAATTACTGGTAATCTCTCCAGACAGTCCAACAAATATCATTAACACCCATTAACTATGGCTACACAAACAGTACAAACATAGCTCTTAATAAACTAATTATCAGAGAACAAAAAATGTTTTAGCAGGAAAAACAAATTTATAGCCAAGCCCTTGTTGATTATCACTGATAAAGACAACAAAAATATATAATGAGCAAGAAACCCCCCCCCCCCAAAAAAAAGAAAAAAAAAAAAAAAAGAAAATGCATTATAATATCCTTTGTTATCAGGATACTCTTTTCTATAGGGGTCAGATATGGACTGTAGCACTGTCACAACACCTCTGTGCCTGGGTTCAATCCTGTTAAGAAGAGACTGTAGTGTAAGATAGTGTCTTAGACTTTTGTTTTCCTAGGGTACTCTGGTTTCCTCAATTATACCTAAAAAGACTTTTTTTTGATATAGAATTAAATTTTTTTTAAATGTAAATCTTCATTACTTCACTGACTGACCTGATTGACTGACTGACTGATTAACTGACTGACCTGATTGAATGACTATACTTACTGACTGGCTGGCTGTCTCTATGACTGACTGACTGTCTCATGACTGACTGACTGACTGACCTGATTTGACTTGACTTGATTGACTGACCTGACTGACTAACTGATGGAGTAACTGACTAAAAACTGACTGACTGACTGATAAACTGACTACAGTAACTGACTGACTGACTAACTGACTACACTAACTGACTGACTGACTAACTGACTACACTAACTGACTGACTGACTGACTGACTGACTACACTTACTGACTACACTAACTGACTGACTGACTGACTGATTGACCAAACTGACTACACTAACTGTCTGACTGACTGACTAGCTGACTAACAACTGACTGACTTGTTGACCAACTGGAGTAACTACGATAACTCAGTCTGTTGTGTCAAAACAGATAGATCTACATTAAGTATTAATATTGTATCGTTTGTAAGGTGTTAATAAGTACCAGATTTTTGTCTGTTCACTTTAGGACAGTTTTTAGAGATCATGTACAGTTAACTATGGTTAACAGCTAGTCTGTTTTGTATAGATATAGTCATATTTTTACATTCTTAAATGTTGTGGATAAAAAAAGACTGTAAAAGAAAAAAACATTTTCGGAATTTGAAACAGAAAATAAGATTTTGGAAATTCAAAATCTTAGTGTCAAATTACTTTAAATTTGCAAAAGTTCGTAATTTTTTCCTGTGTCATCTTTTAAATGTCTTGGTTAGGAGTTGACCTAATTTACAGTATCATTGTTACTAAAAATACTGATTTTTTATCCTCAAAAGGCATGATCATTTACATTATTTATCGATTCAGGTAAGGTAAGTCAAAGGAGCTGGGCCACGAATCATCAAATTCGGCCTAATATTAGATTTTCCCCAAAATTAACTTAAACATACTACAAACAATTAGTCTTCGTAAAATAAGAAAATCATCGTGATAATTTGCATGTTGTTACCATGGCAACCAAGAATATATCAGCCTCTTACTACCTTAATATTTCAATGAAAAACTCAGTTTGTCGTCATACATGTATATGGTATTAAAACAAGCATAAAAAATTACAGTACATGATAACTTTTATTACTGTAATGAAATGTTATTTTTTAAAAACAGAAGCAAACTACATAATCACAGAAATGACATTAATTTTATTTTAGAATCCCATAGCAACCAGGTAACATAGTATGTTGCTTCTAAATAGAATTACTCTTTATTGCAAAAAGTAAAAAAGGGTTGTCAATAAAATATCAATTGAACAGTTACCAACATTTAATACTGAAAAGCTGATTTTTAAACAAAAAATATCATTAAACTTTAATAATATAGATTATTTTCAAAAATGGTTGTCATGGCAACCATTGAAAATATTGTTAGTATCTGGTATTGTGGCAATTTTATACAATTCATGTTTATAAAATTACAAGAGGTTTTTGATTCGTATTATTAATTAAACTGATAACTATTTCAACTGCTTTAGTATAATAATTCATTGATAATGCTTCCTTCACACACAAAAAATAAATATGTATACAAAATAATCAACAATTTATTTAGGAATTAATACTGTTGTTTTGACTAATTTCGTGCAGTAAATCTTTGTAAAAAAACAACATTGTGTACTCTTTATAAGGCGTCATCTTGTAATCGACAGTACAATTACTATTAATTTTCTAATATTCAGAATAACTTTATTTTAACATCTTGCTATTTCTATGAATAACGTGAAAATTAAACAATCGAAAAAAGTTACCTGTAAGCAGAGATTAAAAATTTTTTGTCTATGTAAAAATGTTGCTTGTTACACATCACACCTTATTTAATACTGTTACGGTTTTGTATACAAAAATGAAACGATTAAATTATGGTTATTTTACCAGCGACATACAAAAGGTTTGAAAGACATTTTTAAGATCATGAAACAGTAAATACAGGTATTAAAACAACATTGATGCAGCAAAATATCCATCAGTATCAGTAGTAGTGTCAGTAGTTATTTTATGATTACGCTATTCTTCGATAACACTTAATTCACTGTCTGAAGAATCAACAGATTCTGGAATGCACTGAGCATCCTGTACAAAATCTCCCCAGTTTTTAACTCCAAAATTGACATCAGGATGATGTCTTGCATATCCAAGAAACCAAAGAGCTGCAGCTATATGAGCGCAAACACCAACAACACGTGCACCTGCCCGACACTTGCAATACCAAGCCAAAACATTTGAACAATCATGCTCAATCCACAAAATGTACTTCTTTGATGAAATATGTCTGCTCTGAAGTTTTACTCTTATTAGTTTTTCATTTTCCTTATGTATCTGGATTTCACAATTTCCAGCAATATGTTCTTGCATATAACTTGCACACAACTTTAATTGATATGAACCACACGTAATATTTCGAAGGTCAGTCTCGTCCAGATGAGGAAAATCTTTAAACGAATCATCATCAGGCTGTTTCCATATAATTCTCTGTGTTTCTAGTTTTTGATCTTCTATTTTTTGTTTTAAACTATTTATTTGTTTTGATAGATATATCATTTTAGCAGCCAAGGACTGATCATCTTCTTGTTCTGTAATATAAAATAGCAAATATAAAAAGAATACCTATGGCAACTTTAAAAACACATGCAACTGATAATAATGCATCTTGACTTTGAATGAAAACTATTTATAATAATAAAAATAATAATAAATCCAGAATTATAACTGAATTATTATGTAGGACATTAACCATTTGACTTTTTAATGATATATTATTTTATTTTACCCTTATACCGCAGTAGAGGGAGGTCTGTAGTTCATTGTTGTCACGGACACTTTAGACAACAATGAAGACTTCACCATGACCTAATGAGATAAACATATCCAATGAAACCAAAGATGATAAAGGATTTGGTCGATATTTGTGTGGCATGTTCAGCTAAGGTTTTTTAAAACCCGGCTGTTTACATAATCTTCATCTTTTTATTGTTTGCATGATTGTTTACTTATAAGATTAATTCCTGAGTCCCTACTCAGGTAGATCCTAGTGTGAGAAAGTTTGTCGGTTTGCTTGTACAATGTGGTTGGTTTTCTCCAGGCACTCCGTTTTTTTCTCATCCCAAAACGGACCGCTACGATATTAGTGAAAAACTCTTGACTAAGGGTTAAAACACCATTACCCAACTCTTTAATTCACTTGACAACTTGTTGATAAGAACCATTATATTGTGTACCATACGATTTGATTAAAACAAAATGTAATACCTGTAGATAGTGGTGGAAAATACTTGTTACAAATGGCACAAATGATCCGAATATGATCACCTATAAACGGAATCTGATTGGTTGGTAAAACATGGTCCATGTATTTCCACCTTTTTATCCTAGCATTTGCTGACTCGACAACCCAACGTACCTGGAATAACATAGTGTACAAAGTTTTAGTTTTAAAATAATGGTAACTATAATCTAAATAATGATGTTTTATTACAAATACAATCTGTCTCAGATATGAAACATGGATTTGTATGTTTGTAATTAAAATGAGCAAGATAGAAGTAAAACACCAGCAATCGCAGTTCGCATAATGATCCAGCAATAGGCACTGAAAAAAATTAAACAAAGAAGTCACGTTCGACTTTGTGAGATCATCTTTTTACTTTTATTACTAATTATGATTCATGACACAGTGACAACTGATATCACCATTTCTCATTAAAGAATGTAGGTGATATAAAGCACACAGTTGTCAGATACAGACCTTGGTTTTAGTCTGGCGCAGTGACATAAGAAATTAGTTTTTAATAAGATCCTATGAGCAATAGCTAGAACACAAGATCACAGTATACTACAATGCATAAATATTTACTGTTTTTCTTCAGTTTTTATAGAAGTAATACATTTGACATGTACTATTTGTTTGAATGCAATATATCCATAAACGTTTTAAATAAAACCATGTATACAAAAAGGTAGAACAATAAAAAAAGTTCAATAAATAAATAAATAAATAAGTAAGTAAATAAAATGATAAACTCATATTGGTCATGTGACACACAATGTTTGGGCACGATTATTGATTAATTCTCCACAATTATGAACTTTGTACTCACTACTTTGGATGTTCATTGGAGAAAAAACAATAAAATTGTGCTTGGGGTAAATTTTAACTGTGTTACTTTTCTACCATTATACAACCACATATTAAACATGTCTAAAGTAGAAAGGACAATAATACCTTTGTTACCAATCGACTGGCATTAGCATCTTCTGTAGCCATCTGTTTTTGCCCTTTCTTCATAAAACAAGGCATCTCAGCTTTAATCCCCAAGTCTTCCAACAGCTCCAAAGAATCCCTAAATCCACGGTCAACAATAAAAATATCATTTTCTTCCACCCAGTTCTTTATATCCTCGATGTTGTTATGTATAATATGGGTTAAAATAGAAGCATCGTTGTTCTTATGATCTGCTAAGTAGGGTCCTAATATAGTTATAAAATACCCAGTGGTGGAGACTATAATCATTGGCTTTATAAGTGGACGTCCTTTGTGAAGTGAAAAAGTCCTTCGTTGGAATTGAAAGTTACCGCTTTTTTGTATGTATATATAAGTGCCGTCCAATACTATGATAGCCTGCGTGTTTCCTAAATCACCAAATAAGGTCTGTGCTAGTGGTCGTGTGTGATTTCTGATAATCTCTTCTCTGCTTATGTGCTGAAGACCCAGATGTTGTGGTACAAATTTTTTCATCAAAGCCAGTCTTACAGATGAAACTGCTCGTCGGATACTGGACTTTGAAATATTAAATACAGTTGATAGCACTTTATTTGATATTCCTGACTTCATTTTAAATAAATAAATTCCAAGTGATGTTCTTGTGGATCTAGCTGGAGTGTTACGAACTTCTTCCTTTATATATGAATGCATATCATTGAAATTTTCTTTGGTGACTCTGGTCAAGTTTATAAAGTCTGCTAATGAGAGAGTTTCTTGTGTGTCAAAGTCAATTCTTGATTTTTCAGCTTGGATTGCAAAAGTTCTTAAATTCTGTAGAAGTTCAAATACTGTTGATCTATTAAGTAATGTTTTATCACTTTTACATTCAATCATTGTCATATCTTCAGATTTTAACTTACTGTCAACAATGTGATCTGGACAACAACGTGACCCAGCAGGAATAATAACTCCTTTGTGTAAAAAAATATAAAATCTGATATTTGATGAAACAACAACAAGTTTGGTTTTTGGTTTGTGGCATATAAAACAATATGAGTGGCTTTTTGCTGTGGAAGGAATAGGAAGCAACACTGAAGGCGGACTCTGTAAATTTGACGGACGTTTAGGTGGTGGACTGTAGTCATCATCGCTATTTGTTTCTGGTTCACATGCTGATACTTGCTGGCAAGATCTTTCTTGGTAATAGTATTGTTGGCGGCATCTGTTGCATATAGTATCATTTACACCAGTTGTTAACATAAACGATTTCTGTATATAGTTAGATATAGCAGTTGTAATGCTTCTTCTTTCATTTGGCTTAGTTCTCTTTTTACAAAGAATACAGGGATACTGTCTGTCTCCAGGCATCCTAGGTAACAAAAAGGCAAAAAATATAAAAATTGTGTTTATGATGATAAAAAGAGGGGGCTTAAACAAAACATCTTCCCAAAACATTATCCCATGTACCAAGCTTAACAGGTATTGTAAATAGAGTTATGTGCTTTAACGCTCACATGAGGATAATTCAAACCATTTGCAAAATACATACACTATTCTAATATACATGCCTATACAAAAAGTTAATAGTTTTCAAAATAATTAACAATTTGAGTCTTCTTGTGCATCTATGACCTTGACCTTTAAATGTACGTTCTTGAATCTTATATCAGAACGATCGCCATATCAATTCCTACAATATTCCAATATACATGCTAATAGAAAAAGTTAATAGTTTCCAAGATAATAAACAATTTCAGTTGGTTTTTTTTATGAACCTATGACCTTCACCTTTGAACGTATGACCTTGATCCATATATCAAAATGATCGTTGGTCAATACCTACAATATTCTAGTATATATGCCTATGCAAAAAGTTAAAAGTTTTCAAGCTAATGCACAATTTTAGTTTTTATAAGTAAAAAAAAAATTCCAGGGACAAAACTCCTACATGCATCTTCATATAGTTATGAAACTTTGTACCTTTTTAAATTTTGTCATGCTGAACATTTTAACAATGTTTTGATATTATATATCTCTTAAAACTTTGAAGAAAATAGCCTAAAACTGCAAAATTACAAACTAGGTCATGACCTTGAACTTTGACCTTGACGCCATTTTGAAGGTTATTTCAAGAAAAAGTCAAAACTGAAATTCCCATGTCAATATCTGTTCAAATAGTCAAGATATAACAATTTGAATCCATTTTAAAATCAAACACAAAAACGCGTAACCCATTTTTTGACGAGGTGAGCTAAAAAAAGAAAATAAAATAAAATAAATTTTAATTTCAGAAAAAAAAAAGAAAGAAAGAAATTGTTAATTTTAAAAAAAAAGTGAGTTAAAATAGTATATATACATAAACAAGTTGTTACTAACGAACTTCATTTGTTTTTTCTTACCCTTTTATAATAAATTTTTAAATAAATTCATTGCAAATAGATATTTATTATTTTACTTAAAATTATCTTTCCAGTATTTCCACAGTTCACATTTTTAAAATTGTCTTTCCAGTTTTTTCACAGTTCACATTTTTTATTCAAAAAATCGATCGTATGCAGACGATCGTGGGCTACATACGGTACTATAGTCAAAAAGTTCATATGGTACTGTGGTAAAAAAAATACATTAAAAATAAAATTTGTATTTGTTAAATAAATATTTTTTCTGATAAAATATCGCTTGTGTATGCACCATAAAAAATAAATATTAACCTGTACATGGTCGATAAGAGAACACGGGTGTACGTCATGTACGTGTAGGCTGGATCTGGTGTGTGACAAAAAACTACTTACCTGCCGTCTGTCTATGCTTTAGTGTGATTCAATACATTCTGTGTTCTTTCAATATTGGTTCAGGATATAAACATATTTCATCAATCTTGTGTAGCGAATTTAAAACCTTGGAACCTTGCTTTACATACGATACTGCAACCACGTCGCACATAACGCTCGGCAGTATAATAAGGTGCGCCAAAATCGAGAGGAAAACCGGGAAGAAAACGAAGTGTGAGAATAAAAAAATCGCCGATTTTAACACACATTTTGTAAAAATTAAATGTGTCCGCAGCCTTTAACCAAAAAAAGCTTTTGGTTATTAATAAATTATGTTTTAAACACTTTATTTTTAAAAAATCACGTTGGTTAAAGGATGCGGACCCTTTTTATTTGCTCATTTCATTCATCAAAATAGCAATTTTTCTCGATTTTTGCTATTTTTACCTCACTTCCTAACGGATTTTTGAAATTGTAAGCTACTGTGTCGTAGAAAAAATATTACAGCGATAAACTTATGATACCATTGAATTAAAAGCAAGACATAAGTTGATGATATTTGTCACTTTATTGTGGGGAAAAAATTGGGCCCATATTGACAAAAAACGAATTTACCCCTTTGATTTATAAAAGAGTAAAAGTAAGTTTATTGGATTTTCTATGATTATTTTCTTCATTTTCTGTCACAAATATAGAGGTGAGAAGAGTATTGGTATTTAAAACCTCCCATTCATGATTCTTTCACTTATATCCAAGTTTTCTGTTTTTGGATTGTGGAGAAAACTGAAGTGCTCAAAATTTTGCACTATATAGCATTTTAATTTCTAGACAGTTCAATGGAACATAAGGTGCACCACATAGCACCACAATTTCTAGACGTTCAATGGATAATATAGTGCACTTCATATATGGTTGTAACTTCTAGACAGTTCAGTGAGCCATAAAGTGCACTGTATAGCATTTTAATTTCTAGACAGTTCAATGAGATAATGCACACTATAAAGCATTACAATTTGTAGACAGGTCAATGAATCGTAAAGTGCACTATAGAACATTATAATTTGTAGATAGTTCAATGGATCTTAAAGTGCACTGTATAGCACTTTAATTCCTAGACAGTTAAATGAATTATAAAGTGCACTATATAGCATTAAAATTTTTAGACAGTTCCATGGAGTACAAGGTGCACCACTGAGTACCACAATGTCTAGACAGTTCAATGAATTGTAAAGTGCACTATATAGCATTTTAATTTCTAGACAGTTCAATGAATCTTAAAGTGCACTATATAGCATTTTTATTTCTAGACAGTTCAATAATCGTAAAATGCACTATATAGCATTTTAATTTCTAGACAGTTCAATGAATCTTAAAGTGCACTATATAGCATTTTAATTTGTAGACAGTCATTGACCATGAAGTGCACTAAATAGCATTTTCATTTCTAGACACTTCAATGGATCATAAAATGCACTATATATATAGCATTATAATTTCCAGACAGTTTAGTGGAACATAAAGTGCACTATATACATATAGCACCTTATGATAAATGTAGTATTAAGACAGCTTAATGAATCATAAAATGCACTATATAGCATTATAATTTCAAGACAATTCAATGTTTAAACAAGTTTGAAAATAAGATAAGTTATCAAAATCAGCACAAATAATACTTCATTTATAAATGTATTTACCGGTATGCCAAATCCAATGTTAAGGTCAGTTGACATACTTCTCTTTTTTTTTATCAACCATACTTAGAGATTTGTTCAGATTGACAGTATTTAAGTTTCATATGTATCACGTCAATGTTTTGTAAGGTTTCATTTGATGAAAATTTGTGATATATAGTGGCCTTCATTTGTGAAATTTTACTAAAATTATATACAAGTCTTGTAAGTTTTTTTTTTAAAAGGCTTTAGATGGCTCACCTGTCATTAGTTTGTGAGGTTTCATGTAATGGAATAAGTGGTTTTTCGTGTCCATCATTTTTATAAATTTTTACTGATATTTACAAAAACACTGATGAAGAGTGTTAAAGGCTCAGGCGTGACACACAGATTTGTTTGTGAGGTTTCAAGTAATGGAATTTGTGATATATTTTGTCATTTTCGTTTTGTCAACTTTTACTTATAGCATATACCAAAGGTTTATAAGTGATTGAAGAGTTTGGAACTCTTCATAATTCAAGAAAAGAAGGGAAGAAAATTTGAGTATAATACTGACTTTACTTAATTCAACAGTTTCATCAAAAGGAATGTTCTAACAAAAACAATCTGTGCCTAAATAATAAGTTTATATATATATGTGATATATTTTTCACATTTTAAATAGGAATTGTCAAACTTAGCCAAAGAATTTTAATCACAAAATTTTTGTTTTATTTGCAGGTTAAATCAGAAATATTGTCAGATTGTTAAAATAAAAATAAATAATTTATATCACAAAATTCCTTTTGGAGGTTATTTCAGAAAGTGTCATTAATTTGTCAAATTCTTCTAAAAAAAATTAATTATTCTCTCTTTGTTTGCAGATTAATTCATAAAGTATCTTCACATAATTAAGTTGGACATGTTTCCATCTATAAACAAGGTGATAATTGGACATTTGACTCGATCGTCATGACGACAGCCATATACAGCTGACAAACACCTGTCTTTCTTGTGTGAAGTTACTCTAGGTAAACAGCTATCACCGATATAGCAGAATGTCAGGTACTGAAGATGCTCCAGCCTTGACAATCAAAAATGTAGCCCAGAGACCAAATTTAAACGAGTTACAGGATTTTACCATACAGAGTTTAACAGAAGATGTCGATACCCCGGGATGTCAGAGTGTTGGACAACAGTCCTCAGTAAGTGATTATTCTGTTAGTAGTCGCTGTCAGCTTCTACGCGGAAAGACAGAAACAGATGAATATGTTAAGCCACATGTGGAAATTATAACATCAGAGGAAACAACATCGAAAGGATGCGGGATCGGAAAATTGCATCCAAAATGTCTACAACCATGTGCAAATATAAAATCGTTTGTTTTGTTGTTGAGTATATTGTTAGCGACTTCCGGATCCATGTCAACGGGATATCTAAATAGTGTTATAACAACTATTGAAAAAAGATTTGAAATCGGTAGTTCTATTTCTGGACTTATAGCGGCGTCTTACGAATTTGGTTCTCTTGTTGCTGTTATATTTATCAGTTATTTAGGCGGAAGACGACACATTCCAAAATGGATCGGTTATGGAGTTATTATCATGGGACTAGGGGCATTAATCTTTACACTACCTCACATAATCGCAGAGAAATACACGATACACCAAGGGATACAACTCAACAAAACAGAGGAAAACATTTGTAAGACTCCAGTGGCATCTGGCACTTATTCAGACAAATGTATCGATGCTAATTCTGGGAACTGGGTATATGTACTGATACTTATATCAGCGCAGATACTAATAGGGACTGGTGGTACGCCAATTTTAACCCTGGGAACAACCTATGTGGACGACCATGTCGTAAAGGACAAGGCTCCAGCATATTTAGGTAAGTTGTACAATAATCTTATATATTCATTTCCACTTTGGTAAAATACTAGGAGTTTGATTGGTTAAAAACGAAATCATACCATCCCTTACATTTGATTTCCCGCGGTTGCCCGAACGGATAATATAAATGCCACATGAACAGGTAATATGGAGGGTTTAACCTATCAAGTAATGGCTGCTCCATATCCTGCTTCAGGCATTGCAGTATAATTTTAACCTGCTGTTCGGACAAAATTCATAAAGAATTTTTTTAATTTCATTACAGAATATTTTAAATTTTGAATTTTAAAATTAAGATTTGAAGCTTTTACAATATTTCAGCAAAATCAGACTATCATAATCTTATGATTTCTAGTGTTGATTTAATCAGACCAAAGTGGTAATAAATTTCTTTATTCACTGTGCCTCAAGAAATACGAAACCTAGGATGTTCATACCATCCCGTATACCCCGGGGATCGAATTACTGATAGTATTTGTTTGGTGTATTTGTTTCACAGTTAATACAGTATGGTAGAGCTTGTTCCCACTACGGAGACACTATACAAAGTAGCAATTTGCTTACAATTAAATTGTTGACTCTGGGAAATTGCAAGCCTAGGCTAATCAAGGCCCTTAAAAGTTTTATGGCCCTCATCACAATATTGTTGATAAGCTTGAAGTAGCTGTATCCAAACGTATACTGGATATATTTGACTTTCCATGTTCTTTTCATTTTCAAATTTAATTTTGCATGTGATGGGTCTGGCTAGCTAGACAAGAGAGGCAACTTTCCAGAGCACACAGTCTCACCTCCTTGATGGAAGTTCACATGTGTAACTGAATTGACCAGTTTCCAGAGTTTTTACAAAGTTTTATTAATTTTAAGATACTTTTGTGTAAACATGTCTATGGTATGAGTGTCAGATAGTTATGATCAGTATCAAAGTTCTGTGATGTGCAAATATATACTTTTAAGTTTCTCTGAATGAAAAACTGTCTATTTTTACCAGGTGTTTTTGCCTGGCAGGCTTCTTCAACTTATATATATATATATATATATATATATATATAGTTGAGCTAGGTTAAAAGAAATAATTGTCTCTTGCTCTCTCTGTGTGTGTGTGTGTGTGTGTGTGTGTGTGTGTTTTGTTTTGTTTTTTTTTTTTTTTGAGGGGGGGGGGGAGTTGATGGATGCATTATTCTGCAATAGGTGACTCCATTGCACTCTATTACTGAATCACCATGCTGACCTTTGTCCACTAACATATAATGATTTATTGTTGTAATAATTTCATTAGTCTGAATGTAATGTATATAATGCCATTTTCATTTGATTTTCATTGTTCTATGGGACCTTGCCAATGATAAATCAGAATGTAATTATCATTTGTCATCTTGAATTATCTGGTCTGGGATAAAGCGCAAATTTCTTATGTTAAAAACTGTAACAGAAAAAAGAAGAAAATGCAGGAGCCAAAGTGGGGCCTTTCGAATACAGTTGAATGTCCTTATCTTGAACTCCACTGGAAAATGCAAAAAGTTCTACTTATCTGCAGTTCGAGATAAATGATGTTAAAAATGCAAAAAAGGGAAATAACTTGTGCAAGCCTACCGGAAATCTCTTCTGCTTTTATCTTGTCAAACTGTATCACCTTTTATCATATGTCATATGTATTCCAACATCGACATATGTGTATGATAAATGAGATTCAACTGTACTTGCAAGATGCTCATCTGGCTGAGCTACAAAATGTACCCTTGCCACTCCATCTAGCCTGGTCCTTCCACTCCATATAGCCTGGTCTGTAACCAGTAGGTGGAGTATTCTTTTCCTTATTTAGAAGTCAAGCAGGGTTACCTCTGGGCATTGCCAGTGTTGCCAATTGCAATTTTCTTTTTTTTTTTTTTTTTTTTTAAAAGAAATTTTGGCAATTATTTTGCCCACATTAATGTTTATGCTAATCCAAATAAACGACATATATAAAAAAAAAAGGTGTCAGAATTTAAACAGGCGACAAAATTAGGCTTATTCAAAATTGCTGGTGACAAAATATTTAGTGCCCTTAATGCCAAGTGCCATTAAACAAAGAAACAGTATCTATAGAATATAGTATTACAAAGTATAATGCATTACCCAATTGGGTTCAAACCCCAACTCTTCCACTGATCCACCAAGGCAGTACCAAGGTTTAAAGTCCAATTTAAGTAAAAAAAAAATTACTGTCTTACAAGTAAAACTAATTGTGGTATGCTTTTACCAAACACACTGACATTTTCCACATAAGGCCAAAAAAATAATAAAGTCTTGTTTCTTGTTTCCCAACCAACCCTATTTAATAACAATCAGTCCTAAAATATTTTATTTAAAAAAATTGGTTAAATAAAATCGATTTCCAGAATTTTCACCTGTACGATTTGGTTACTGCTTTGGTTTTTGAATGCTTTTATATGCAGAGCTCCTCGGACTTTTCTATTTACTTACCTACCTACCTACTCTATCTTTTTATGCCATGCAGCAGAAAACAAGACTATATTTTTCTTGGCCTAAAGCTCACAATAAGCTTTTAATAGAACCATACAACATTGATGACAGATGATTTTCCTTGCATTATTTTTTCAGATATTTTATTTTAATTGTATAAATGTGGCACACTTACCTTTCTCCACATAAACTTCTCAATAACCTTTTAATAGAATCCTTGCAAAAAACTTCTCAATAAGTTTTTAATAGAATCCTTGCAAAGTTGATGACAGATGACAGATGATTTTTCTTGCTATTATGTTTTCAGGTACAACATATTTTATTACTTTAATTTTAAAATGTGGCATACTAACCTTTCCCCCACATTAAGCTTTTGATAAGCTTTTTAATAGCATCTTTACAATACTGATGACAGATGATTTTCCTTGCATCATTATGTTTTCAGGTTTTTTATTTTTTAAGATGTGGTGTACTTAAACCCCCCCACCCACACCTGCACATAAAGCTTTTAAAAAGAACCCTTACAAGACTGAGTACAGATCAAGTTTCTTGTTATTTTATTTTCTGATCAAACTTTTGTTATTTTAATCTGGCATGAGCAACTAATTTTTTTGTATGGGGAATACTAAAAACACGATAGTACTTGACAACTAAACAAGTTTGTTAGAAAATTGATGTCAAGGCCCACAAAGATTTTAAAACCTCTAGTGAAAATTGATGTCAAGGCCCACAAAGATATTAAAACATCTGGTGAAAATTGATGTCAAGGCCCCCAAGGGTTTTAAATTATCTAGTGAAAATTATGTCAAGTCCCTCAAAGATTTTAAAACATCTAGTGAAAATTGATGTCCAGGCCCCAAAGATTTTAAAACACCTAGCGAAAATTGATGTCAAGTCCCTCAAAGATTTTAAAACATCTAGTGAAAATTGATGTCCAGGCCCCAAAGATTTTAAAACATCTAGCGAAAATTGATGTCAAGTCCCTCAAAGATTTTAAAACCTCTAGTGAAAATTGATGTCCAGGCCCCAAAGATTTTAAAACATCTAGCGAAAATTGATGTCAAGTCCCTCAAAGATTTTAAAACCTCTAGTGAAAATTGATGTCAAGGCCCCCAAAGATTTTAAAACCTCTAGTGAAAATTGATGTCAAGGCCCACAAAGATATTAAAACATCTAGTGAAAATTGATGTCAAGGCCCACAAAGATTTTAAAACATCTGGTGAAAATTGATGTCAAGGCCCCAAAAGATTTTAAAACATCTAGTGAAAATTGATGTCAAGTCCCTCAAAGATTTTTAAACATCTAGTGAAAATTGATGTCAAGGCCCACAAAGATTTTAAAACATTTAGTGAAAATTGATGTCAAGGCCCACAAGATTTTAAAATTTCTAGTGAAAATTGATGTCAAGGCCTCCAAAGATTTTAAACCATTTTAGTGACTTTAAAATTTAGATAAAAAAATTACTACTTTACATAATGGTATGCAGTATGCAAAGTTACACACAGACATACAGACACATAACTTATTAAATAAATAATTAAATAAATAAACAAAATAAAATAAAATAGATAAATGAATAAATAAAATAAAAAGATAAATGAACAATTTAATAAATTAATTAATTTATAAAAAATAAGTAAATAACGTAAATAAATAAGATAGATAGATTATAAAATTAATAAAAAGATAGATAAATAGATAGGTAGATAAATAAAAAATTCATAGATAGGCCATAATAAATTAATACCTAGATTTTCATCCCCGCCCGCCCCCCTATTTTAACACCCACCCCGATTTATTTTATTATCGGATTTTGAAATCGTGTACGGTTTTGATTCCGGCTTTTATAACAAATCTGCTCACTCCATGAGCCATAAGGTAATATATAAAAGCTGACTGGTTTCCGATCGAGTTGTGCGTTATAACAACGAAAGTAGATTGTTTTTTGCTCCATGAGCCATAGGATTATACGTAGAAGTTGACTGGTGTCCCATCAAGTTGCAGACGGATTTTCAAAAACGAAAGTAGCGTGTTTCGGATATTGGTGGTAGCATGGTATTTATTATAGCCACTGTAAAACTGGGCTTAAAAACAATCAAAAACTGGTATGGCTGCCAAGTTCCAGACACCATGACATCAATGGAATTATATAACGACTTTGTAGGTGGTAAACCCGATCATCAGATGTCCGTTGCTAACGCATTGAATTCAAGAATCACGGTTTGTGTTGGTTGCACAAAACACAAGTTGACAGAGTGTAATCCGAAAAATAAAATTAAAAAAATAAAATTCATCCCCCCGCCCCCATTTTGAAGAAAAATTGGATGAAAAGCTAGGTATTAATTTATTACGGCCATAAATAGATAGATAGATAGATAATGCATGAACTTACTTGCTTGATATATAAGGTACAGGAGAATTCTTATTGCATTGTAAACCTCCATAATACATGTATTCCATTTCACTAACTCAGATCCCTTTGAAGAAATCTTTGGGTACAAATTAATGACCTGAAATTGACACTTTTAATCAGGGGTCTTCACAAAATAACGGTTTGTTACTACATGTATAAGAAAAACTCATAAATTGTGATTTTTTTAAATTTAATTTTTTGTCGAGTCTGGTATGGTCATAAGGCGAGGTGTTACTTTTCTGGTGTTGGCAGTGGTGGCGGTAACATGTCAAAATGTGAAAGTTTATGTTAAAGTAATTTATTTTCTACTTGATCAAAAACTAACCAGGCGAGACATTTAAATCCGCGGAATTCTTGTTTTATTTATTTATTTATTTATTTTTTTTTTTTTTACAAAACTGTACACAAATCACTGATCACTTATTAGTTTATATTGCCCAAAGGCTAAGGTGATTACCCGGGCTTAAAAAACAATACTAACATATAAAGATTGAATGCTTTAACACAATTTGATGAAAATAGATAAATAAAACTACATTGTTTAATTAGACCTTATAACCTAACATCATTTTAAAGTTGATTTACATATCATTTTCTTGTTCCAGAGAAATTTTGTAAATATCACCCTAGTCAGGGGTGTATATATTGGATCCAGTTATTACTGAGGCAAGAAAATGAAGGGCCAATGGCGCATAAAATCTAGGGTGTCCAGGGGTATACTCTTCCTGAAAAAATTGGAAAAAAAAATTAGTAATAAATAAAACGGCATTAAATGGTGCATTCTGGTGACACATGAACCTGAAATTTTCTAAGACCGTCTAAATAACCAAGTCTATAACCACGGACAAAACAAAATTTTATATTTGTTAACTATCAATTATATTTAGCCTTTTCTATTTTATTTGTGTTTCTGTAAAAAAAAAAAAAAAATTAAAAATAACAATTTTAAATGATTTGATTTTTACCAAGGCAGTTGCTTCAGTTGCCTCATAGTAAGCTACGCCCCTGCTTAGTCCATGTTGGTCGTATTTTCTGGGTGTGTTTGGGTGAGATGTTCTTGTGTCAAGAATATTCTTCTCAAATTGGAATTTCATCACAACAACAAAACATTTTCTGATTTGAATTTGTGTTAATTATTAATTAATAACTAATCATGCTTCAAACAACTTGGTCTAGAACTTATATTTCAAATATCCCTATAAGGCCTAAAATAAAATTAACTTTGTTTGCTGTTGACTGCCCAACCCACTTGAAATGCCCCTAACCAAAAAATTTTATTGCCATCAATTCCAACTTTATGCAATAACCCTGGCAAGTGATCATGAGACAACTTGTGAGCAGGTTTATATGGTAGCAAGGAAATTCTGCTGTGTTTCTCCACGGTTAGCAAAATAATTGTAAAATTTGTTTTAAGAGACATATGAAACCAATTTAAACTTTTTCAAAAGTGTAATAGATTAAGTTTTCAAAAGTAAAAATAAAAGTGTTTTTCCTACCTACCTACCCACATTTTGATAGCATGGGTTGGAATACAGCAAACAAAAAGTTAAGCCTAAGGCAATATTTTGTCATAGGTTGATGCATAAAATACAGGTTTTGCTGCACTCAACACCCATGCTTGATAAATACAGGTATAACTGTAATTAGGCCAATCATGTGGTCTTTATGTACAGGTAGGTTTTGCTGTTCCTTGGTCCCTTTATGTAGTCTTTAAATACAGGTTTTCTGTACTTAGGATCCCAAGAATGGTCTCTATAGACAGGTTTTTTATACCTAGGTTTTCTTGGTGGTTTCTATAGACAGGTTTTTATATATAGGTTTTTGTACATGTACTAAGGTTCCCAAGAATGGTCTCTTTAGACAAGTTTTCTATACCTAGGTTTGCGAGCATGGTATTTATATACAGGTTTTACTAGGTTTCCTTGGTGGTCTTTATATGCAGGTTTTCTGTACCTTGGTTTTCTTGGTGGTCTTTATATACAGGTTTTCTGTACCTAGGGTTCCTTGGTGGTCTTTATATACAGGTTTTCTGTACCTAGGTTTCCTTGGTGGTCTTTCTATACAGGTTTTCTGTACCTTGGTTTCCTTGGTCTTTATATACAGGTGTTCTGTACCTTGGTTTTCTTGGTGGTCTTTCTATACAGGTTTTCTTGTACCTTGGCCTTTGGTATCTTTTATATACAGGTTTATTCTGTAATTATTTCTCTATACGGTCTCTGTATACAGGTTTGTTATACCTTTGCTCCCTTGGTGGTCTTTTTATACAGGTTTTTCTGTACTTTTAACAACAAAGGGAGGCATTATTTGAAAGTAGAATCATATCTATAAATAAGTATGGTTTATCTCGAAAGCTGACAAATCTCGGTTAACCACATTGCGATGCTGCAGTAGAAAATAGGGAATTATTGATTGTACATGCTGATTGAGAACTTGGGTCAGTCCAGTCATCATGTTTACTCAATAGATATAGACTAACTACTTAGTGGACTGATTGCCTTAATATAAACACCATTACAAAAGGTTTTCTCTGTTTCTGTGTATCATTCCAAGGTCAAGGTCATCCATGATGATGGTGGCAAATGGTTACAATTTCATAATCACTAAATTTTTTTAATTGTAACCGATTATTTCTATTTGACAAGGTAGTCATGATGGCAAATGGTTACATTTTCATAATCACTATTTTTTTTTTAATTGTAACCGATTATTTTTATTTGATAAGATAGTGATGATGGCAAATGGTTACCATTTCATAATCACTATTTTTTTTAAATTGTAACTGATTATTAATATGTGATAACAATAAAACGAATCATTATCAGTTTTAATCAGGTTTTCATTTGAAAGATTGATATTTAAGTTAGATTAATTGTAATCAATCAATGTAGTAGAATCATTTATATTCATTGGGTGAAAATTTCATGGTTTTGCCATTTTAAAAAATTCTGTTGGGAGAAAATTTTCGTGGAATTGAGTTTTGTGAAAATAAATCCCATTTTGGGGCAATGGTAATGAAAAATTTAAAATGACATTTAATTTTGTGGTTTTCAGTAACCCATGAAAATAGTGAAATTTAATCTCCAGCAAATATTTGTGATTTTATGGTACAATACAGCTCAAATGGATACATGAATTTTCACCCACCGTAGTGTTTAAGGTGGAAATTTATGTATCCAGGTAAACTGCACTGTATTTATTTGGATTACTGAACAATCGAAGACTTTGCCAAGACTAAACCAGTTTTCTTCATATGCCCAGACTGAATGTGTGTCTTTTCATAACATGGAGTTGAGAGTTGAGTAATGGTTTTTAACGTCCCAATCAAGAATATTTCACTTATATCAAGACGTCGCCATCTATAGGCTAAAGTGCAGAAATTTTGCCTGCGTGTTGCACAGATGGCATTATACAGCAGGGTTCATTATCGTGCCATGCCTACCATGACACGGGACCTCGTTTATTTTAAGTTCCCATTCGAAAGAACTGTGACTTTCATTTCGTAATGCCGAGTGCTTGGCAAAAGAACAGTCACTACCCGCTTTCAAGTCTTGGACCAGACCTGGCTGGGGTTTGAACCCATGACCTTCCACTTACGGAGCGAGCACTCTACCATCTGAGCTACCGCAGTGGCCATGGAGTTAAGAGGAGTGTAGTGGAGTGGAGTAATGGTGTTTAACAAACTAGTTAAGATTTTTCACTGATTTAAAGGCATTGAGTTCAAGGCAACTCAAACCACCAACCTTTTGTGAGCGAACTGACAAAATTCTAGGATTTGCCAGAGCTGGATCGGATCTTTAGAGGTGAAAGACAGTGGATCCAAGAGTACTGACCATTTGACCACTAAGCCCCGTTTTTTTTTAATGGAAAATGTTTGAAAGTGTCCGAACCTAACCTGTTTTTTTTTTTTTTCGTAAATGTTTGGAAGTGTACAGACTGAACCTTTTCGTTCATGAGTGTAAGATAGTGCAGAGACTTACCCCATGGTGTTTTTTCCTAATTTTGAACAGTGCCCTAACTGAACCCGTTTTCTTCACGAGTGTTAGAAAGTGCCAAAATTTGCTATAGATGAGCCAATGTCATAGGTGGTTCTGTGACTTGAGTACTTTTGTTACATAAGCCAATATCCTAAATAACCCTATTAATTTTGATTCTTTTCAGTTGAGTGTTGCTATAGACCACATTGCTGGTAATTTTAGCAGGGCTTAATTTTGACAATTTTGACAAGAAAAGTCAAGTTGAAAATTTTACGGTACAATGTATTTATTTTGGCAATCTAAAACAACTACTGTATGAACTTTAATTTGGCAATTTTGACAAAGAAAGGCCAGTTGAAAATTTAACGTATGTATTTTGGCAATCTAAAACAACTTAATCACGGTCGATTGGTATACAAATGTTTTCTGGATTTTACTGCCAAAATATGGCAGAATTAGACCCCACGAAAATAACCCGCTATACGATATTAATCATTGTCCTAGGTAGTTCTTTAACTAAATATTTTTAATTATAAGCCAATATCATAAATAGCCCTTTTGACTTGGATTATTTTACTTGAGTGTTTCTATATATAAGCTGAGATCTTAGCCATTATTGTTATGACAGTTCTTGTAACATCTATGCCCGTCTAGCTGGAGCCCCGATAAAATTTTCATTCATAAAAATGAAGGATTTTTCAATACAGCGTACTGCATCTTGCATTAATCAATTTCTATTAAGCTCTCTGTAGACTCTCACTGAACACATGCAAACAGAGACTTGATCGTATTAATACGGCTGTCGTGTCGTGTTTCATCTCTTACAACACTGT
The DNA here is from genome assembly GCA_029721355.1 of Tegillarca granosa. Taxonomy (NCBI): domain Eukaryota; kingdom Metazoa; phylum Mollusca; class Bivalvia; order Arcoida; family Arcidae; genus Tegillarca; species Tegillarca granosa. Next base: position 36,626 of record JARBDR010000897.1, on the reverse strand, counting down.
TAATTGATTGTCGTGTTGCATGCAACTCTTCGCTATTACGTGGAACATATTTCAGAATAAAATGATTACATTTAACACAAGTTTTGATGTTTTCTGAATTAATAGATGAATGTTCCCTTGTGAACTATCCATAAATATGAATATCTGTTATGTTCTAATTCACTTTGTTTAGCCAAACATAAATACATTAATATTTATGGAATAAAACAAACACATTATTTTGGATATCTTACTTAAGTAAGCTTCCAATTTTGTATCCACATTGTATAACATGTCATCAAAAATTCTGACATCATAACTTAATATACAAGTAATAATGAAACACGCACATATATACACACATAGTCAGACACACACACACACACACACACACACACACACACACACACACACACACACACACACCATTACATATTAAAAACATTGAAATTATTAGCCATAATTGGAGATCAGGTTGGGAAATTTTCTATGCTATAAAGTGGGGTTGGACTTTTTGGCTATGCAATTATGTGGGTATTTTTTGATAGATTACATAGGAAATGGCTTTGGATTTCATAATCCTATATGATTATCCAATTTATTCGATAATCCAATATGGGTTCGACTTCATATATATAAATTGTGTGTGTGTGTGTGTGTGTGTGTGTGTGTATATGTGTGTGTGTGTGTGTGTGTGTGTGTGTGTGTGTGTGTGTGTGTGTGTGTGACTACAATGGCTCAAAAGACCATATGACTACAAGGTAGCATTAATAGAAGAACCTATGTCTTGAGAGTGATAGGTCATGGGTTTGAACCCTGCCAGGTCTTACAAGTCTTTCGAATTTAAGTTATTGCTTCCTGGCTTTCTGCTTGACATTAGAGCATTGCCTGGTTTACATGATGCCAGAATAATTTACTGACTTGATGAGTTAGCACCTTACCAAAAATTCAGACACTGTTGTAAACCTTGTATACATTAGCACATCTCACAAATACATAAAATTGTTACTAGATTAATCTGAACATTTGAAATGATTTGATTAAATAGGGTTGAACTTTTAGTCCTGGTCAAAAATATTTTGCTTATATCGAGATGTCACCAGCTATCGGTGAAGTGGCAGAAATTTTTACCTTTTGCAGTGTGCTTAGGGCAATGTGCAAGGAGGGATCTTTAACATGCCAAGCTTGCCATGACACGGGGTATCAGTTTTTAAGGTCTCCTCCGAAGGACCCTGTGACTTTCTTTTCTGAGTGCTGAGTGCTTGACGAAAGAATAGTCACTACCAACTTTCAAGTCTTGGTCAGACCCGAATGGGGTTTGATCCTTGATTTCCCACATACAAAACATGAACAAATTGTTGTATAATATAATTAATAACAGAAATAATAGAAGTAGAAAAATGATCTTCTGTCAACAATTCTTAGATTCTTGTTATAAAGTTCTTTAATTATTTTGTCACCTTGCTCATCATCTGTTATGAATGTTGGAGGTCATGGTTTCAAACCCTGACTGGGTCTGACCCAAGACTTGAAAGTTTGTAGTGACTGTTCTTTCCCCAAGCACTCAGCATTACGAAATGAAAGTCATGGTTCTTTCTTTCAGATGGAAACTTAAAATAAACGAGGTCCTGTTTCATGGTAGGCATGGCACAATAAAGAACCCTGCTGTATAATGCCATAAGCACAATGCACAGGCAAAATTTCTTCACTTGTGTCTATAGCTGGAAACGTCTTGATATAAGTGAAATATTCTTGACCGGGATGTTAAACACCATTACTCAACCCAACTCTTGCTTATTATCATAGTAAAATTTGTTTATAATGCCCCTAAATAAGTTTACCACTTTGCTAATCCCCCCAAAAAAAAATTTGTTGTCATTTCCTGAATAGCTATGTCACCTAGTTCTAAATGGACAAACATAACAAAAGGTTATTGTAGAGTCCCAACTGGGGATTATACATATTGAAAATTTTTGTGTTTACTCCAAAGGTGTTGCCATTGGGATTGGCACGGTTTTAATTGCACCCTTGGTTTTATTAACTTGTTTAATTCCCAGCATAAGGATAACAAATTACGAATTGCATTCTGACACATCATAAAAAATATTTTCTTACAAATAACTTATTTATAAGCAGTTACAATATCATGCCATAGCCTAATATAGTATCCATATATTTCAAAGCGTCCATATTTCATGCCGTGCTAGCAATCATTAATTAAAACAGTTAGACAAATAATAAAAATTATGTGATAAATTAAGCGTAGTTTTTACGATCTCGTCATTTTATTTATTGCCCCCTTTATGAAGTATGTAATTATGTATTATTGATTAAACAATTTGTAAATTATTGCCAAGTGTCTTAGAAACTATGATACAGCCATTATGTAAGTGGTATAGGGGAAATGTAAATGTCTTATATAATTTATTCATAGATGTAATTATCTATGTATATAACTGATATTAATTGACTTGTTCAATCATGGTCGTAAAATAGCATGTCTACCACATTTTTTATTCATTTAAGTATTAATGTTTTTTATTTCCCCTTTGTAATAAATTTCATCATTTGGGGTTGAATCCCACTCCGGCAGATCCTGAGATGTGAGAAAGTTTTCGGGAGTTTTGTCTGGTTTCTTCCACAATCCCAAAATTTACTGCCCATAAAATTCTGGAACGCTAAGCACCATAACTCCAATACACTATAGGAGTTTGGTATTAACAATATATCGTTATATCTGGAAATGGCAGGTCATAATACAATATACAGGTAAATAAAATAAAAACCTGAATATTGGTTGTCATGGTTTATTGGTTGTCACGGTTAATTGGTTGTCATGGTTTATTGGTTGTCACAGTTTATTTGTTGTCACAGTTTATTTGTTGTCATGGTTTATTGGTTGTCACGGTTAATTGGTTGTCATGGTTTATTGGTTGTCATGGTTTATTAGTTGTCACAGTTTATTTGTTGTCATGGTTTATTGGTTGTCACGGTTAATTGGTTGTCGTGGTTTATTTGTTGTCACAGTTTATTGGTTGTCAAGGTTTATTGGTTGTCACGGTTTATTGGTTGTCACAGTTTATTGGTTGTCATGGTTTATTGGTTGTCACAGTTTATTGGTTGTCATGGTTTATTGGTTGTCACGGTTTATTGGTTGTCACGGTTTATTCGTTGTCACAGTTTATTGGTTGTCATGGTTTATTGGTTGTCACAGTTTATTGGTTGTCATGGTTTATTGGTTGTCACAGTTTATTGGTTGTCACAGTTTATTGGTTGTCATGGTTTATTGGTTGTCACGGTTTATTGGTTGTCAAGGTTTATTGGTTATCACAGTTTATTTGTTGTCAAGGTTTACTACAGATTTTAGGTTATCCCTTACTAAGCACCTAGAGCTCAACAGCAAACTGTTCCCTTTACTAGTTTGATGTTTGCTGTCTAGATGACAGTCCCTTTTATGGGGTATTTTAATTAAACCAAAAAATATTTTATATTGTAGACATCTTATTTCATAAATACAAGTTGAATAAAATAACACAAGTCAACAAATACACATCACTTTAAGACATAAGTGAATGTTCAATATATTGCAATATGTATTGCAATATTTTCCAAGATATTGCAATATATTGCAATTCAATTTTCTCTCCAATACTCACCCCTACTATACTTCTTTGTATGAAGTACAGTTTACTAGTGACCCCTGTCTGTGAAACTGGAGAGATCTAACTGCATGTTTCTTATCATTCATTTAGCCGTCTGTTCATAAATTTGTATCCTTATTTCCTGAAACACTGAAGGAATTTTTTCAAAAAATGTTGGTGGACATGATAAGCATTTGACCTTGCTTTGGATGTCACTGGTAAGATTTTTATCATTGAAAATTTGTTTCCAAATGTGTTTGTTAGCAGCCATCTTGGATTTTAAACATTGAAAGTCTATATTCATATCTCCTGCTTAGCTGTCAGGGGGAAAGTGTAGAAATTTTGCCTGTGTGTTGCGCTGATGGCATTATACAGCAGGGTTCTTTATCATGCCATGCCTGCTCTGACATGTGACCTTATTTATCTAAAGTTCCCATCCGAAAGAACAATGACTTTCATTATGTAATGCCAAGTGATTGGTAAAAGTCTTGGGTCAGACGCAATAGGGGTTTGAACCCACTACCTTCTATTTACGGATTGAGCACTCCATAACAGATTTGGGTAGTCATATAAAATTTTCGGCACAGAAAGCTTGAATCCCATTTATTATGATTGTAATCAGCCATTGGCATTGAAAATTTGTATTCCAATATGGTGCAGCCATCTTGGATTTTGAACATTAAAGACTGTATACATATACATGTATTTTGTTTAACCATTACTTATGACCTAGTTCACAGTGTAGGCTACAAGTTTTGCTTTATTGGATTTCAAAAAAAAAAAAAAAAAAATAAGCTAGCAGCCATCTTTTTGATAATGAAAGTTTCTACCCCTAATTCTCATGAATATATGTTGAATGAAATGTAATAATAGATTAGGTATGACACATAAGTTTTTGAATTAAAATTAAGAACTTAAATTGTATTAAATATTGAAAAGGCTTTTACAAACAAACATATTGGTGTTTGAATTTGTATCTGAAAACAAAATGGCGTCGTGTGACATACTTAATGATAAGAATATGATCTTGTAGTGCATGCCCAGATTCCTTGCTACTTTAAAGGAATTTCATGAAACTGTGGTCAAATAATATGTCCATTTTGTCATGACCTTAACTATATATGTATCTTATAGGTCAAGGTCACTTTATCATGAATAAAGGTTACACTTTGAGGGTCAAGGTCGCAAAGGGTGTGTTTGATTGTGGGGATACATAGATGGGGTAGAGGGGTATTAGTCACATTTAGACACTTATAGTTTATATTGTTGTTAATGCCAATGTGTTTTTGTTTATTTCAGCATTTATTTATGCCTCTGGTGTTCTTGGACCTGTACTAGGATATGCCCTCGGAGCTCTCTTATTGCAGTATTATGTAGATTTTCTGAGCTTCGATGTTGACATTTGGCCAACTGATCCACAGTGGATTGGAGCATGGTGGGGAGGATTCATTATTTGTGGATTAATTTTGTTGTTACTGTCTATTCCATTCATGGCATTTCCCAGGACTTTATTAAAGGAGAAAAGAAAGGTTCTGGAATGTAAAGCTAAAGAGAGCCTGTTAAGTCAAGAGGATACACAATCACGACACAGTGCTGAATATGGCAAAACAATCAAAGGTAATAACAATATTTTTATTTGGTGTTTTTCATGGAGTGCTGTGCTAGAATTTGGTGTCTTTCATTGAGTGCTATGCTAAAATTTGGTGTCTTTCATTGAGTTCTGTGGTGAAGTTTGGTGTCTTTCATCGAGTGCTGTGCTAGAATTTGGTGTTTTCATTAAGTGCTGTGCTAGAATTTGGTGTCTTTCATCGAGTGCTGTGCTAGAATTTGGTGTCTTTCATTGAGTTCTGTGCTGGAATTCAGTGTCTTTCATTGAGTCTGTTGTGGAATTTGGTATTTTTCATTGAGTTCTGTGCTAGAATTTGGTGTTTTTCATTGAGTTCTGTGGTGGAATTTGGTGTCTTTCATTGAGGTCTGTTGTGGAATTTGGTGTCTTTCATTGAGTTCTGTGGTGGAATTTGGTGTCTTTCATTGAGTTCTGTGGTGGAATTTGGTGTTTTTAATCCAGTTCTGTGGTGAAATTTGGTGTCTTTCATTGAGTTCTGTGGTGGAATTTGGTGTCTTTCATTGAGTTCTGTGCTAGAATTTGGTGTCTTTCATTGAGTTCTGTGGTGGAATTTGGTGTCTTTCATTGAGGTCTGTTGTGGAATTTGGTGTTTTTCATTGAGTTCTGTGGTGGAATTTGGTGTCTTTCATTGAGTTTTGTGGTGGAATTTGGTGTCTTTCATTGAGTTCTGTGGTGGAATTTGGTGTCTTTCATTGAGTTCTGTGGTGGAATTTGGTGTCTTTCATTGAGTTCTGTGGTGGAATTTGGTGTCTTTCATTGAGTTCTGTGCTAGAATTTGGTGTCTTTCATTGAGTTCTGTGGTGGAATTTGGTGTCTCTTTGAGGTCTGTTGTGGAATTTGGTGTTTTTCATTGAGTTCTGTGGTGGAATTTGGTGTCTTTCATTGAGTTCTGTGGTGAAATTTGGTGTCTTTCATTGAGTTCTGTGGTGAAATTTGGTGTCTTTCATTGAGTTCTGTGGTGGAATTTGGTGTTTTTAATCGAGTTCTGTGGTGGAATTTGGTGTCTTTCATTGAGTTCTGTGCTAGAATTTGGTGTCTTTCATTGAGTTCTGTGCTGGAATATGGGTCTTTCATTGAGTTCTGTGGTGGAATTCAGTGTCTGTTATTGAGTCTGTGCTAGAATTTAGTTCTTGCATTGTTTAATTTACTTACATTGAATGACTGGAAATGAGTGCCATGCTCACTTTGCCTTAAGTCTTTCCGTGGAAGGTTTCTGTGCCAGAACAATAGTTTAAAGGTTTGTAATAGAAACATATATAGATTATCTTCTTTGTTGTCATGACAACACTTGCACAATCTTTAACTTGATTGTGAAATTTTGATTTAAACGTCATGTATTTTTTTTATATAGTTTTTGTCAAAAGCATATGCATTTCTTGTTTATTGTGAAAAACATTAGTCTACTTCATACAGAATGAGTAAATGTCAAATATTATTAAAAAATTAAAAATATTAAGTCTTCTAAAAAATCAAATCAAAAACAAGTGAGTAGATTATATATATATATATATATATATATATATATATATATATATATATATATATATATATATAAAACAGTCATGTGACATCTCCTCCAGACAACACAGGTATAAAATTACAGGTAAAACAATATTTCCCAAATATCAATCTATACTGTAGAACATTTAGTTACTAAGCATTCTGATAGATGTGACATATGATAAATTTACGACATTATACATGTTTACAAAATCAGTTAGAATTTCTTGGGGGTATATTCGGATCGCATTTTTATTGAAATTATTTATTTTATATGAGTATTAGTGTCATGTCATAATCCTTATGTGAGTATAAGTGTCATGTCATAATCTTTATGTGAGGATAAGTGGCATGTCATAATCCTTATGTGAGTATAAATGTTTTGTTATAACCCTCATGTGAGTATCATTGTCTTGTCATAATCCTTATGTGAGTATAAGTGTCATGTCATAATCCTTATGTTAGTATTAGTGTCTTGTTATAATCCTAATGTGAGTATAAATGTATTGTCATAATCCTTACGTGAGTATAAATGTCTTGTTTTAATCCTCATGTGAGAATCATTGTCTTGTCATTATTCTTATGTGAGTATCAAAGTCTTGTTATAATCCTTATGTCAGTATAAGTATCATGTCAATCCTTATATGAGTAAAAATGTCTTTTCACAGTCCTTGTGTGAGTATTAATGTCATGTCACAATCTTTATCTGAGTAGTAGTGTCATGATAAAATCCTTTTGTGAGTATTAATGCCATGTCATAATCCTTATGTGAGAATAAGTGTCCTGTAATAACCCTTATGTGAGTATTACTGTCTTTTCATAATCATTATGTGAGTATCACTGTCTTTTCATAACCCTTATGTTAGTATCACTGTCTTTTCATAACCCTTATGTTAGTATCAATGTCTTTTCATAACCCTTACGTTAGTATCAATGTCTTTTCATAATCTCATAATATGAGTATAAGTGTCATAACTTCTAGTGTTAGTGAATTATAATTCTAGTGTGAGTATCAGTGACATGTCATAAATGTAGTGTGAGTATCAGTGACATGTCATAATTGTAGTGTGAGTATCAGTGACATTTCATAATTGTAGTGTGAATATCAGTGAAATGTCATAATTGTAGTGTGAGTATCAGTGACATGTCATAATTGTAGTGTGAGTATCAGTGACATGTTATAATTGTAGTGTATCAGTGAATCATTATGCTAGTGTGAGTATCAGTGACATGTCATAATTCTAGTGTGAGTATCAGTGACATGTTATAATTGTAGTGTAAGTATCAGTGATATTTCATAATTCTAGTGTATCAGTGAATCATTATGCTAGTTTAAGTATCAGTGACATGTCATAATTGTAATGTGAAATCAGTGACGTGTCATAATGCTGGTGTGAGTATCAGTGACATGTCATAATTCTAGTGCCTATCAGTGACATCATTATTCTGGTGTAAGTATCAGTTACATGTCGTAATTCTAGTGTGAGTATCAGTGCCATGTCATAATTCTTGTGTGTGTATCAGTGACATTTTGTAATTCTAGTGTGAGTATCAGTGACATTTTGTAATTCTAGTGTGAGTATCAGTGAATCATTATGCAAGTGTGAGTATCAGTGACATGTCATAATTCTAGTGCATATCAGTGACATCATTATTCTGGTGTGAGTATTAGTGACATGTCATAATTCTAGTGTGAGTATCAGTGAATCATTATGCAAGTGTGAGTATCAGTGACATGTCATAATTCTAGTGCCTATCAGTGACATCATTATTCTGGTGTGAGTATTAGTGACATGTCGTAATTCTAGTGTGAGTATCAGTGATATGTTATAATTCTAGTGTGAGTATCAGTGATATGTCATAATTGTAATGTGAGTATCAGTGACATGTCATAATTCTGGCGTGAGTATCAGTGACATGTCATAATTCTAGTGCCTATCAGTGACATCATTATTCTGGTGTAAGTATCAGTGACATGTCGTAATTCTAGTGTGAGTATCAGTGCCATGTCATAATTCTTGTGTGTGAATCAGTGACTTGTCATAATTCTAATGTGTATGAGTGACATCATAATTCTGGTGTGAGTATCAGTGACATGTCATAATTCTAGTGTGAGTATCAGTGACATTTTGTAATTCTAGTGTGAGTATCAGTGAATCATTATGCAAGTGTGAGTATCAGTGACATGTCATAATTCTAGTGCATATCAGTGACATCATTATGCAAGTGTGAGTATCAGAGACATGTCATAATTCTAGTTTGAATATCATTAAGTCATTATGCAAGTGTGAGTATCAGTGACATGTCATAATCCTGGTGTGGTTATCAGTGACATGTCATAATTCTAGTGCGTATCAGTAACATCATAATTCTGGTGTGAGAATCAATGACATGTCATAATTCTAGTGTGAGTGTTAGTGACATGTCATAATTCTAGTGCGTATCAGTAACATCATAATTCTGGTGTGAGTATCAACGACATGTCATAATTCTAGTGTGAGTGTTAGTGACATGTCATAATTCTAGTGTGATTACCAATGATATGTCATAATCATGGTGCAAGAATTAGTATCATGTCATAAATCTGGTGGTACCTGGTGTGAGTATCAGTGTCATCAAAATTCTGGTACAAATGTCAATGTCATGTCATAATTGTAGTGTGAGTTGGACTGTCATGTCATAATCATGGTGCATGTGTCAGTATTATGTCATGCCCTTACAGGTGAGCTGTATGTATGTTGCTCTCCAGCGAAAGGAACAAGTGAGCTATGTTGTTCTTTAAACAGGTCCTTTTGTATCTTGATTTTGATATAACAGTACATGATTGTAGTGTGCATATCAGTGTCATGTCATAATTATATTGTGAGTATCAGTTATCCTGGTGTGATTCACAGATTTACAGGCATGCTGTACTTTTCATGAGACATGTTCTTATATGTGCACAGGTGAGCTCTGTTTATCTTTAGGCAGTTTTTGTTTCTTAAATTCTGAATCACAAGACTTACAGGTGGCCAAAGGTTCAGGTGAGCTATAGGTTCTGTTATATCTTAATTTGATATTACAGTTGTTAGGTTTTGTGAACTTTGCTATTTTAAAACACTTTGATTTTTTTAAATTCTATATTTTAGACATTCCAAGATCAATATTACAGTTATTAAAGAACAGTATCTATCTGATAACATGTCTGGGAATCGGCTGCGAAATTTCCATTGCTAGCGGTGTTGTCGTGTTTTTACCGAAATATTTAGAGACGCAGTTTGGTACTTCTACATCAGTAGCAAATCTTTTCACAGGTACAAAATGCCAATATAGAGATGATTTTATGTAAGAAAATTTGTCAAGTCACTTGTGGAAGGTCTGGGGTTTTCTCCTGGAACTCTGGTTTTCCCTACTATATCATAACTGATGATTTTGATAGAAGTATAAGAATCATGAATATACTACTCAATACGCACTCTCATATGGAGAAACAAATATGAATTCTTTCTCTTACACTTTGTTTTGATCTTTCTTTCTATGTGGTAGCTAGACAGTAGAGTGCTGGCTCTGTAAGTGGGAGGTTGTGGGTTCGAATCCTGACCTGGTCTTACCTAAGACTTGAAAGTAGGTAGTGACTGTTTTTTCTCTGAACACTCAGCATTATGAAATGACAGTCATGGTTCTTTCAGATGCTAACTTAAAATTAAGAAGTCCTGTATGCAGTGTATCATGGTAGGCATGGCACCATAAAGAACCCTGCTGTATAATGACATCAGCACAACACACAGGCAAAATTTCTGCATTTTCACCTTTAGCTGGTGACATCTCGATATAAGTGAAATATTCTTGACTGGGACGTAAAACCTGTTTAATCAGTCAAGCAATCTTAGATGAAACCTAATGAACAAAGAGATCTAGAAACTTTTAGCTTCATATTTTGCATAAGTGTATTATGGACTTGCAAGTTTGTGAACTTGAAAAACCTTGACTATTTTTTATTGTCATTATCATTAAAGCAATTTTTATATTTTAATCCACACAACAAAAGAGAATATACAGTTGAGTTGAGTAGTGGTTCCAGTCAAGAATATTTCCTGATATTGAGACGTCACCAGCTATAGGCGAAAGTGCAGAAATTTTGCCTGTGCGTAAATGCACTGATGGCATTATACAGCAAGGTTCTTTATCGTGCCATGGCTACTGTGACACGGGACCTCGTTTATTTTACGTTTCCAGTATGACTTTCATTTCGTAATGCCAAGTGCTTTGGGAAGAACAGTCACTACCCACTTTCAAGTCTTGGCTCAGACCTGGTCGGGGTTTGAACCCATAACCTCCCACTTCCTGAGTGAGCACTCTAACAACTGAGCTACTGCAGTGTTAAAGAGAATATAGAGGCAACAGATCAAAAGCATAAAATACTACAATTGTTTATGAGGGCTTAAATTTCACTATTTTCATGGGTAAGTGAAAACCCAAATAAAATTTCATGGGTTAGTAAAAACCTCAAAATTTAATGTTATTGAAAATTTTTAATTACCAAGTCCTCCAATGGGATTTATTTTCACTGAAGTCAATTCTGTGAAATTTTCTCCTGAAAGAATTTTTTTTAAATTGTTGTAAAACCTTGAAATCTTAACCTAAAAAAATTAATGATTTTACGATATCTACATACAGCAATATTAATCAAGATTGTGTTAATTGTTAATTACTTGACAGGTGGTATAGGTATACCTGGTGCTGTCGTGGGGATTCTTATTGGTGGATTTTTACTAAAAAGATTCCAGTTAAAACCTAAAGGTTGGTATAATAATAATAATAATAATAATAGTAGTAGTAATAATAATAATAATGAAAATAATGATAAAAATAATAATTATTATAATAATAATAAAAATTATAATAATAATATATTAAATAATGATAATGATAATGATTATTAATAATAATAATAATAATAATAATAATAATAATTATATAATAATAATTATATAATAATGAAAATAATGATAATAATAATGATGATGATAATTATTATTATAATCATTATAATAATAATATATTTTATCTTATCTTGCAAACATTTTTTGAGAGCAGATATATAACAAGAAATCAAAAAAAACTTTTAAGTCTTGTCTGAAAAGTGTTTTTACTCAGTTAATTGACCTTGAAAAAAATGAATTGACCTTTGCTGGAGATACTTGACCTTGGACTAAGTAAATTGACCTCCGAGATCCTAGTGTGAGATAGTTTGTTAGTTTTTCTTGCTAAAGTCGGTGATTATGTTCAATCCTAAGTACTTAGTTTCCGAATACCTGACCACCTCGATATAAGTAAATAAATCTTGATAGGGACATAAAAAACATTACTTTCTCTCTCTCTCTCCCTCTTTGTGTGTGTGTGTGTGTGTGTGTGTGTGTGTGTGTGTGTGTGTGTGTGTGTGTGTCTTTGTTTGTTTATATATATCCTATAATATAACTTGTATTTACAGGTGCTATACAACTGACTCTGTTATTAGATGGTCTGGCCTTGGTTGGTTTTATATTATTTTTAGTTTTGGGATGTGATAATTTGAAAATTGCAGGAGCAACATTTCCATATCATGCTTATTACAACAGGTAAGTTACACTGTCATTTATTTTTGTGGTCGATCAACAGGTAAGTTACATTGTCAACTATGTTTGTGGTCGATAAAGTACAGCATGCAGATAAATCCACATGGTTAAAACAATAATCTGTAATTTTTATTAACATTTCACATCTACTATAAGACTGCTTCATTGAGTTAATGTTTGAGCATTTGCTTCGAAAACAAGGAGGTTGCTTGTTCAAAACCCCTGTCAGGCCATACATAAGTTTTAGAGAGCTTGCACTTAAAAGTTACACAGCAGGCAGTTATACACACTGACACATCTCACGTAAACATTTAACTTGTTCTTAGATTAACCATACAGATTGATAACCTTGCCCTTATTGCAAATAGCTAAAAATTGCTAATGCAATTTAAACAACATTCAACCAACCAACCAAATCTCTGCTTGATGTTCGACAGAAAGAGGACAGAGTATCAAATGGTGCATCTGGTGCCGGGATTATGCAACAGGGGAAGTGGTATGCTTGTCTGCAGCACACTGACTCCTTCAGCTTGCACTTCGACAAAAAGTCACCTTGAGTGCAGGCTTGTACAAGGAAGACCATTATACATGCTTGCACATTTCATAGTCATACATAACTTGTCTTTGGATTAATTTTTAGAGATGAATAATCTTATACTTTTATTGCTGACAGCTAAAAAATGGCTAATGTGACATTAAACAACATTACAATCAATCTAACAACCACATTTACTGTAACATGATTTTTAATTATAAAAGCAGAATGCCTCCGAAACTTAATAGTACCCAGCCAAAGAGACAATGAATGTAAATGATAACTAGAATTCCACATATTTATATGTCTCGACTGGTTAGTTTTTGATCCAGTTGTGAATACATTACTTTAACATAAACTTTCACATTTTGACAAGCCGCCACTGCCGTCGACGTTGACACCCTAAAAGTAACATTGAAGTCTCACCTTATGGCAATGCCAGGCTCAACAAAAACTACACAAAGAAATGTTCATTGGTTTAAACTTTACTTTTTTTTAATTTTAAAAATTCTAAGTTATATAGATTTTAAATAAAGATTTGAACAAAAGCATTTTACTTCTTAATGTTTAATTTGTTGAGTTCCAATACATTTTATTCATCACATAATCGTATTAATTCATAAAATCAAAATTTGATGAGTGAATATTCATAAACTTAAAAAAATCAATAAAAATTTTCTGCAGCTATGAGTTCATCTAACTTGACAATATTGCATTGTCATTGTGTAACAACTTGTAACAAACATCAAAATGAGTATTGCAAATCATTCTGTAGACTTTGAAGAAGGCATCATTGTCATAAAAACACTCGGTTCATTGTCTTCTGCATCATGGTCATAAAAACTATTGGTTCATTGTCTTCATTAACTTTTATAATCATGATAAACAAAAAATGTATACTTGTTTAAAATTCTTATGATCTTTATTTTTTACAGTTCACAATTAGAAGAGATAGAGAAGATAGAAGCCAATCTAACATCGACTTGTAACATGGATTGTGACTGTTCACCGAATGACCTTGAACCTATATGTGGTATTAACGGTATAACATACTTCTCTCCGTGCCACGCCGGGTGTACAAGGTTCTATAGTTACATTACACCTGAGGAAAAATTAATGGTAAGTAATATGTACTTGATGTGACCTTTTGACCTCATTTATAGGGGAAATTGGTGAGGAGAGTGGTGGTTTAATGGTGTTAAATGTCCCCAGTCAATTTTTTTTTTACTTATATTGAAGTTTTCAATTCTGTATATTGAAGTTTTCAATTCTGGGATGGTGGGGGAAACCAGAGTGCCCAAAGAAAACCCCATCCTTCCGCAGGTAACCTGATAAACTTTCTCACACTATGATCTGCCTGAGTGGGATTTGAACCCAGGCGGTGAGAGGTGCTGTGATCCGTAAGCGTGTGCTTTAGACCACTCTGCCACAGAGGCCACTGGAAGTACAAAAGAGGAGGAGGAGTAATGGTGTTTTACACCCCAGTCAAAAATATTTCGAGGCAGTCAGTTCTGAAATGGTGGAGGAAAGTGGAGTGCCTGGAGAAAACCACTGACCTTCGGCAAGCGAACTGACACTAGGATTTGTCCGGAGTGTGATTCGAACCTAAGGTGGTGAGAGGTGCTGTGATCTGTAAGCGCGTGCTTTAAACCACTCGGCCACCGAGGCCCCAGAAGTACAGCTTTATAGACAAATCAACTAGCTGGCCCCATCTGACATCACTTGTCACTACGTAGGTTTGAATCCAGTTTAATACAGAGTGTGAAAAAAGTTGACAGTTTGCTTTAGAAAATGTCTTCTCTGTACACTCTAGTCTTCTCTACCAACCATAAACAGAATGAATAAATTTTGAATTGGGCCAGAAACTGTACTCAGTACCTAGCTAGTTAGCCTAAAAGTTTCTTGTAAGTAAGATTGTCATAAGTCTAGTTGTCAATCACAGATGTCACAAATAGCTATAAAAACTATGAATAGCTATGTAAATGATTTACTCTTTTCTTCTGTTAGCTATTAACGGATTTTATATGGTGTTTTTTTTTTTTTTACAGAATTTTAGTGGGTGTTCATGTATCATGGAGAATGTCAGCATATCACCAGAAGTAATCATGTCTCCAGTAGCAACAAGTGGACCATGTAAATCAACCTGTCAAAATCTTCTACCATTCCTTATATTACTGGTGGTGGTGACATTTACTGTGGGAGGGACACAGATGCCGTTACTAATGGTAACACTCAGGTAGGCATGTCATCTGTTATATGGAAGGGGCATAAATAGTGGGAGGTGCATAGATTTCATTACTAACAGTTACACTCAGGTAAGTATGTTATCTGTCATACAAGAGGGGCATGAGTAGTTGGAAGAGCAAAAGATGTCATGACTTCTGGTTACACTCAGTCATGTGGGAGGGGCTTTTACACTGAAAAGACACTAATGACATGACAATTTTTTGTAAACTTTTTATCCCGGAAAAAAAAAATTCTTTTTTTTTTTAAATGTAATTTTTCAACTGTAAGTGAAATCTAATAATTATATTTTTTTTCTTTTTTTTATTAATTAATTCATTAATGTATTATATATTTTATTGTTTCATCTATTATTTATTTTTTCATTTATTTATTGATTGATTGATTGATTGATTGATTGATTTATTTATTTATTTATTTATTTATTTATTATGTAGTTCTGTTAAGTTATTGTCTCATATGTTTTGATCATATTACATAAAAATCTTTGTATTTTATGTTAGGTCAGTTCATGAGGAAGAGAGATGTTTTGCCTTGGGAATGCAGTTTGTCATACTAAGGCTGTTTGGTAAGCTGTATGCGATTTATAAATTTTCCTATGGCTAATCCCATTTGCATAACGATATCACAGATCTCATTTCACTATGTCTACTTCATGGCATGAAAAATTTCCAAACTATCCAAGAAGCTATATGCAATTTATAAATTTTCCTATGGCTAATCCCATTTGCATAACGATATCACAGATCTCATTTCACCATAATGACTCAAATCTACTTCATGGCATAAAAAATTTCCAAACTATCCAATAAGCTATATGCAATTTATAAATTTTCCTATGGCTAATCCCATTTGCATAACAAGATATCACAGATCTCATTTCACCAAAATGACTCAAGTCTACTTCATGGCATAAAAAACTTTCAAACTATCTTTGAAACTAAGGTTACCAAGTGGTTCAAGTTTTAGCTTTCAAATGCACTAAGGTGTCATTTTAGTGGATTCTACGGAACAGTTAAGATTGTATGGTAAAAATGCATATTGTAACTTATACATATCATGATTTTTGTAGGTTTCCCCTTTAGAGAAATTTTAGCTTTTCAAATTTCTGCAGTCCCTACAAATACAGTAGAAACTCATAATCATGAAATCAGATAAGTTGAAACTTTAGATATCCTAAAAGTTTTTTATTTAGTCCCAAATTAGATACTATATGTTCCACTTTGATAACCTCCTGTTAAGTCAAATTCTTGTAACTGAAGATATCAGATAAGTGGGAGTTTATCTGTTGGTTTACTTTTAACTAATAAATACTGGTACTCTGGTTAAGTTAAAATTTTCAAAGGCTTATAAACCATTCATTGTGCTCTACCCTGACATTTAGAAAATCTAAACTGATATATTATACCTCATAATTTTGTTTTTCTAATAAATGCATTGATTTTACTGCGGGCGATATTTTGCAATGCAGACCGGAGGCTCCATTTGGTATTATGTTTGCTTACATCACAAGATTATCCTTGATGACGTAATATTACACCAACAAAAAGTACATCTTAACCTGATAGTTCATTCAGTGGATTAACCCTAATACAAAGTTTAAGCTAGGAACGGCAACTGTAATACGTAAACACGGCCCTGTACCTTTGATTTTCCCAGGTAATACAGTCGCTTGAATGGGTAATATTGATACCACATATAGGGGCCTTGGTGGCCGAGTGGTCTAAAGCGCGCACTTATGGATCACAGTGCCTCTCACCGCCTGGGTTCGAGTCTCACTTGGGACAGATCCTAGTGTAAGAAAGTTTGTCATTTTGCTTGCCGAAGGTCGGTGGTTTTCTCCGGGCACTGCGGTTTCCTCCACCATCCCAGAACTGACCGCCTCGAAATAAGTGAAAGATTCTTGACTGGGGCGTAAAACACCATTACTCCACTCACTCACTCTTCCACAGGAACGGGTAATACAGAGGGTTCATCTATGGAGTAATGGCCACCTCCTTTCCTGCTTCAGGCATTGCAGTATAATTTTAACCTGCTTATCGTTAAAAAGTGACAAAAGTAATAAACAATTTTTTAGCTCACCTGAGCTGAAAGCTCAGATGAGCTATTGCGATGGTTCACCGTCCGTCGTCTGTCGTGCGTCGTGCGTCGTGCGTCATCCGTCGTGCGTTAACATTTTACATTTTAATCAACTCCTCTAAAACTACCAACCCAAATTTGATGAAACTTGGTGATGATGATGTCTGGGTGAAGGCCTTTCAGATTTGCACATATGAAGGAGTTATGTCCCCTTGGGGCCCCATAAGGGGGGAAATAGTGAAAAACTTTAAAAAATCTTCTCCTCTGAATGTACAAGTGATATATCTTAGTTATTTCACTTATAACATTCTTAGGTCATCTAGTTTTAGATTTGCACAAATGAAAGCGATGGGGCTCAAAATGGGGAAATGGCAAGGAACTTAGTGGGAAAATTGCTAAAAATTATTTATTTGTCACTATATCTTGAAAACTATTAACTTTTTGTATAGGCATTTATATTAGAATATTGTAGGTATTGCGACAACAATCATTTTGATATATGGTTCAAGGTCATATGTTCAAAGGTCAAGGTCACAGCTGCAAAAATAGACTTAAATCGCTAATTATCTTGAAAACTATTAACTTTTTGTATAGGCATGTATATTAGAATATTGTAGATATTTGGACAACGATCATTTTGATATATGGTTCAAGGTCATATGTTGAAAGGTCAAGGTCACAGCTGCAAAAGAAAAGTTAAATTGTTAATTATCTTGAAAACTATTAAACTTTTTGTATAGGCGTGTATATTAGAATATTGTAGGTATTGACATGACGATCATTTTGATATATGGTTCAAGGTCATATGTTGAAAGATCAAGGTCAAAGCTGCAAAAGAAAAGTTAAATTGCTAATTATCTTGAAAACTATTAACTTTTTGTATAGGCATGTATATTAGAATATTGTAGGTATTGACATGACACTCATTTTGATATATGGTTCAAGGTCATATGTTGAAAGGTCAAGGTCACAGTTGCAAAAGAAAAGTTAAATTGCTAATTATCTTGAAAACTATAAACTTTTTGCATAGGCATGTATATTAGAATATTGTAGGTATTGCGACAACAATCATTTTGATATATAGTTCAAGTTCATTTGTTGAAAGGTCAAGGTCACAGCTGCAAAAGAAGACTTAAATTGCTAATTATCTTTGAAAACTATTTACTTTTTATATAGACATGTATATCAGAATATTGTAGATATTTGGACAACGATCATTTTGATATATGGTTCAAGGTCATATGTTGAAAGGTCAAGGTCACAGCTGCAAAAGAAAAGTTAAATTGCTAATTATCTTGAAAACTATTAACTTTTTGTATAGGGGTGTATATTAGAATATTGTAGGTATTTGGACAATGATCATTTTGATATATGGTTCAAGGTCATATGTTGAAAGATCAAGGTCACAGCTGCAAAAGAAAAGTTAAATTGCTAATTATCTTGAAAACTATTAACTTTTTGTATAGGCATGTATATTAAATATTGTAGGTATTGACATGACGATCATTTTGATATATGGGTCAAGGTCATATGTTGAAAGGTCAAGGTCACAGTTGCAAAAGAAAAGTGAAATTGCTAATTATCTTGAAAACTATAAACTTTTTGTATAGGCATGTATATTAGAATATTGTAGGTATTGACATGACGATCATTTTGATATATATTTCAAGGTCATATGTTTTAAGGTCAAGGTCACAGCTGCAAAAGAAGACTCAAATTGCTAATTATCTTGAAAACTATTAACTTTTTGTATAGGCATGTATATTAGAATATTGTAGGTATTGCGACAACAATCATTTTGATATATAGTTCAAGTTCATTTGTTGAAAGGTCAAGGTCACAGCTGCAAAAGAAAAGTGAAATTGCTAATTATCTTGAAAACTATAAACTTTTTGTATAGGCATGTATATTAGAATATTGTAGGTATTGACATGACGATCATTTTGATATATATTTCAAGGTCATATGTTTAAAGGTCAAGGTCACAGCTGCAAAAGAAGACTCAAATTGCTAATTATCTTGAAAACTATTAACTTTTTGTATAGGCATGTATATTAGAATATTGTAGGTATTGCGACAACAATCATTTTGATATATAGTTCAAGTTCATTTGTTGAAAGGTCAAGGTCACAGCTGCAAAAGAAAAGTTAAATTGCTAATTATCTTGAAAACTATTAACTTTTTGTATAGGCGTGTATATTAGAATATTGTAGGTATTGACATGACGATCATTTTGATATATGGTTCAAGGTCATATGTTGAAAGATCAAGGTCAAAGCTGCAAAAGAAAAGTTAAATTGCTAATTATCTTGAAAACTATTAACTTTTTGTATGGGCATGTATATTAGAATATTGTAGGTATTGACATGACGATGATTTTAATATATAGTTCAAGGTCATATGTCTAAAGATCAAGGTCACAACTGCAAAAGAAGACTTAAATTGCTAATTATCTTGAAAACTATAAACTTTTTGTATAGGCATGCATATTGGAATATTGTAGATATTGACGTGGCAATCATTTTGATATATGATTCAAGGTCATATGTTGAAAGGTCAAGGTGACAGCTGCAAAAGAAGACTACAGTCACTTTATGCATATTAGCTGCTTATTAATGAAATGTGACTGAATATTTCTGATTAATTTTTTTGGGAGTTCTTGAGTTTCTTTAAATTTTCTGTACTTGATATATTGTCTGTTGCACTTTGTAAACAATTTTGGAGATATTCTCAGGTGAGTGTTAAGGCCCATGGGCCTCTTGTTATTTCATACATTACAGAATATTTTATGTCTGTCGTTTAGAAAATAAAATATGAAATTCCAAGTGTGATAACTTCGTTTCTACGGCTAAAGGGGAACAACACTCATAAAAATTGTTGAACAAAGTGGTAAACAATGCCATTCTTGACATGTAAAATCCCTGTAGCAGCATCAGTTTCCTTTCTACAGAAGAATCAGACCAAAATGGTTATAAATTCATTTTTTGGGATTTTCCCAGGGAATACTGGATGGAATGACCTCAGGAAATACGAAACTCATGACGGTTATACCATCCCTGTATACCCTGGGAAAATCCCAAATAGCTAATATTATTAATTATAGAGCATAACAGAAAATGAGATTATTGAGGGACTGACATGTAGTTTTGCATCTTTGCAAATTTAAGTTCTGCTGTTATTTCTACTGTACAAATCAAAATTCCCTTTTTTTTGAATGCACTACAACCCAAACTTCTGTTAGGTTGAACTATGAATAAGTATTTTTCTTCCTCTCATGAATTTCAAGATAAGGAGTTTCTACTGTATTTGATTTTATCATCCCTACCAAAAAATCATGTAAGGAATAAAGTTACAAGATTCAGTCATTTGTTTGTCTAAATCAGCTCTCTTAAAGTACTGTATTGGATTTTCATCATTGGATTTTGATGAAACTTGTTCGAAATAACTAACATGTAGTTTCATTGATATTTTATAGAGCTACTGATCCTTGAATTAAGATTTATTCTTAATTTTTGTATTTATTGCAGCATATATTCCTGCCCCGATTATGTTCGGCAATACGATAGACACTTCTTGTATATTGTGGAAGAAAAAATGTGGTCGCCATGGTTCCTGTCTGGTATATGATATTGAGCAGTTCAGATATAGATATGTTGGTAAGCTACAAAATATGAGATAGTCATCACTCTTATTTTTGAAGAGGTCGTGTGTTTGAACCCAGACTGGGTCTGACCCAAGACTTGAAATTGGGTAGTTACTGTTCTTTCGCCACACACTGGGCATTACGAAATGAAAGTCATGGTTCATTCATATGGGAACTTAAAATAAACGAGGTCCCATGTAATGCTAGGTGTGGCATGATAAGAACCCTTGCTGTTGAATGCCATCAGCGCAATGCACAGGAATACAAAATTTTTGCACTTTTGCCTATTGCTGGTGATGTCTTGATATAAGTGAAATATTCTTGAGTGGGACATTAAACATCATTACTCAACTCAACTCTTATTTCTGAAGATTGTATCAATCCATCATGAGATAGCCATCACTTTTATTTCTAGAGATTGTATCAATTCATTCATAAGAAAGCCATCACTCTTATTCCTGGAGCAGAGATTGTAACAATCCATTGTGAGATAGCCATCACTATCATTCCTGGAGCAGAGATTGTAACAATCCATTGTGAGATAGCCATCACTCTTATTCCTGGAGCAGAGATTGTAACAATCCATTGTGAGATAGCCATCACTATCATTCCTGGAGCAGAGATTGTAACAATCCATTGTGAGATAGCCATCACTATCATTCCTGGAGCAGAGATTGTAACAATCCATTGTGAGATAGCCATCACTATCATTCCTGGGGCAGAGATTGTAACAATCCATTGTGAGATAGCCATCACTATCATTCCTGGGGCAGAGATTGTAACAATCCATTGTGAGATAGACATCACTATCATTCCTGGAGATGAGATGTAACAATTCATCTTGAGATAGAGAAATATCACACCAAGAGGGTGTGTCTTGCACTCTGTAAGCCAAATGTTTTGACGATTCTTGAACAATCTTACCCAGACTTATCTTCTTGACATAAGCTAGGCTAAGTGTGCATATAGGTCATGTTGGATAAAAAACAAGTAGGTCATTAGATCAATCTATAAAAAACTGTTATCTTTTTAGATGTGTGAACAATTTCAAAAAAATCAAGCTAAATGCATCATTATTTTCAAGTTAGCACTAAGAGCCTTCATAACATACATAAAACTTGGTACTGAGGATGTTAATGAAAAAGCACACATGGAATTGATTTTTAGGTTAAAAGTCAAGGTCATAGACACTGGGTATCCTGTCAAAGTTTTAACACTTGGAATTCACATTTGTATTAATCTTAATTACCTGTTTTGATTCAGTTAAATAGGTCAAAGGTCAGTGTCTGACATTTTTGTCGAGTCTGGCATCACCACAAGGCGAGACTTAGGTGTTACTTTACCGGTGTTGTGGTAGGTGGTGGTGGCAGCGGCGTGTCAAAATGTGAAAGTTTAAGTAAGAGTAATGTATTTTCTACTTGTTCAAAAACTAACCAGGCGAGACATTTAAATCCATGGAATTTTTATTTTTTACTCTGTTGTTACTACTGATAATCTTTCGAATTTTATATGAAGATTTATATTTGCATTCTTGCGAGTGTTTTCAGAGATGTGTTTAAGATAAAGTCTGCTTTCCACTGCGTTCATGAAAAAACAATTTTGATGTCCATTGAATGGAGGCAAGTACCCTTGAACTGAAACATAAATTGAAATGCATGCTGGTTTCATAATTTATTTAAGCCATTTCTTTCCGAGGGATGCCATCTTAAATATAAGGTGGAACAACCTTAAGATATTGATAGCTCGCCTAAACAATCGATCCTGAACCGCTTGAAGTCAATGCGCAAGCGTTCATAGTGTATCTTGAACGAGGCCTCAGGTTTCAACTTTATGTTTGTTATTTGCTATATTTTAGGTGTATTAGCTGGACTTAAGCTGATAGGACTGACACTGTTTATTATTGTTTTTATGTTGATTGTTAGAAGATATAAAAAGGAATCTCAGACCACAATGACGGTATGTACCTAATTAACACATAATTTACTAGTTCTGTTTTGTGTTACCATGTTTGTGTAAGGGGCCTCAGTGGCCGAGTGGTCTAAAGCGCATGCTTACAGAACACTGTGCCTCTCATTGCCTGTGTTAGAATCCCACTCGGGACAGATCCTAGTGTGAGAAAGTTTGTCAGTTTGCTTGCTAAAGGTTGAATGTTTTCTCTAGACACTCCAGTTTCCTCCACCATCCAAGAACTGACCACCTTAAAATAAGTGAAAGATTCTTGACTGGGGCCTAAAACACCATTACTCCAATCCACTCCACTTTGTTACAATGGCAATGTCTTAGCTGATATTTGAAAGATTCTTGTTATCTGTAACATTGATCCAATTGTGGTAAAACTTGCTATGAATTGCTGTTGTTTTATTTTGGTTATTTTTAGCTTTAGTTTTTCATTGAAAATGAAATTTAAAAAGGGCAGACATTTTTGGGATGGTGGAGTCTGGAGTGGAATAATGATGTTTTATATCTCACTCAGGATTCTCTTATTTATATCAAGGTAACCACTACAGTAGCTCAGTTGGTAGAGTTTTCACTTCATAAATGGGAAGTTGGGGTTCGAACCACAGCCGAGTCTGATTAAGACTTGAAATTGGGTAGTGACTGTTCTTTTGCCAAGCACTCTGCATTTAGAAATGAAAGTCATGGGGTCATTTGGATAAGACCTTAAAAACTGATGCCCCGTGTCGCAGCAGGCACGTTAAAGAACCCATCCCTCCCTGTACATTGCCTTAGGTGTATGGCAAAGGTAAAAATTTCTGCCATTTCACCTATACCTGGTGACATCTCGATATAAGTGAAATATTCTTGACTGGGACGTAAAACCCTATTAAATCAATTAATCAAAGAATCATTTATATCAAGGTTATTTTTTCGGAAATAGTGGTGTGGAGTTTTATGCACACTTCAAGATTCCTTTATTTTTATCAAGACAGTCATCTCTGGGATAATGAGGGGCTTCGGTGGCTGAGTGGTCTAAAGCATGCACTTACGGATCACACTGCCTCTCTGCCTGGGTTCGAATCCCACTCGGGACAGATCCTTGTGTGAGAAAGTTTGTCAGTTTGCTTGCCAAAGGTCGGTGGTTTCCTACTGGTACTCCGGTTTCCTACTCCATTCCAGAACTGACCGCCTCAAAATAGGTGAAAAAAATCTTGACTGGGACGTAAACCACCTTTACTCCACTCCTCCAATCTGGGATAACAGAGAAGATTGGAGTGCCCAGAGAAAACCATTAGCCTAAGGTTGCTCCTACTAAATACAGCCTAAGATCAATAGCAAGCTACTTTTCGGACAATATGCTGTTGTCAGACTGTTAACAACTGAAGCTCAAAAATGCATAGCTCATTCTGACCAATTTCGGTCGGAGTCATACTTTTCTGACAATATGCTGTTGTCTGACTCTCACAATTGAAGCTCAAAAATGCATAGCTTATTCTGACCAATTTTGGTCAAAGTCGTACTTTTTGGACAATATGCTGTTGTCTGACTCACAATTGAAGCTCAAAAATGCATAACTCATTCTGACCAATTTTGGTCAAAGTCGTACTTTTCTGACAATATGCTGTTGTCTGACTCTCACAATTGAAGCTCAAAAATGCATAGCTCATTCTGACCAATTTTGGTCGGAGTCGTACTTTTCTGACAATATGCTGTTGTCTGACTCTCACAATTGAAGCTCAAAAATGCATAGTTCGTTCTGACCAAATTTCAGTCGGAGTCATAGTTGATGAATTCCGAATGATTAACGGAAACTTTTAATTGAAATTAAGAACTTAGTCTTACATGTTTAACTGGCGATAGAATGAAACAAAATCTTAAATTAAAAATCTAAGGGCTGTTAATATTTAAATAAAATATAGCTTGCTCTAACTAGTTGGACTAGCCCAAGGCATGCCAGTTGACTTTTCAAACATGGAACTGAGACAGTGGGATTTGAACCTACACATTGAGAGGCATTATGATCTGTGAGCCTGTGTTTCAGACCATTTACCTGCTGATACCCCTTATTGAAGTCATTCTGAAAATTCATTAAAATTTGAAAGTTCACATCTCTAATTTGTCTGTTAAGAAGTGGAGTGGAGTAATGATGTTTTACGCTCCAGTCAAGATTCTTTCACTTATTTCGAGGTGGTCAGTTCTGGAATGGTGGAGGAAACCAGTACCTGTAGAAAACCACCAACCTTCAGCAAGCGAACTGACAAACTTTCTCACACTAGGATCTGTCCCAAGTGGGATTCGAACCCAGGCGGTGAGAGGCACTGTGATCCGTAAGTGCACACTTTATACCACTCAGCAACCGAGGCCCCAATTTGTTTGTAAAGGATTATTTTTTACACTATGTATAAAGTAACATGAAGTTACAGAAAGTCGTCATTTTAAGTATCATTGAGCTTTTCACCATCTAGATTCAACCTCAGCTCATGCATATCTTCTGTTGAGAGTTTGTCATTTTGCTTGCTGTAGGTAAGTATCTTTCCCCAGGTACTCCAGTTTTCTCCACAGCCATCAGATGACTCTATCTATATAAGTGATAGTATTATGATTAGATCATAAATATATTTGCTCCAACCCAAAACAAATACTTGAGCTTTAAGAAAACACGACTGAGTTTATTATGTGTGTTATTACATGTCTTTTGCAGGTGGGTGAAATTATGAATTCAGTGACTTCCATTAACAAGATGGACATGGATTATGACCAGCGACATCATCTACAAAATCAATCAAACAATCAAAAATCAACTGTCAACCCACCTGGTCGCCATTGCAACGACAGTGATACTGAAGACAATGAACCAAGTATTTTTATGACCATGATGCCTTCTTCAGAGTCCACAGTATGATTTAAAATACTCATTTTGATGCTTGTTACAAGTTGTTACACAATGACAATGTAATATTGTTCAGTTAGTCTATATATGCTAGCTGTATGGTGCTTTTGTAAGATGTTAAAACTTGTAATAAAGAATACTGTGATCATTTCTTTCATTATTGTGATAGGTGATTCATATATATATATATATATATTGTATGGACTTATGCAGTTATCTCCCCTTGACTGGCATTTTCTTGTTTGCCAGTGGTTATCTGCATTTATCTTTCCTTGACTGGCATTTTCTTAATTGTTATGATTATATATATGCTTTGGTATATACCTTGAGTCTATGTTTCCATTCCGGTAGCCAAAATTGCCTAATTTCTGAGAAAAACTTTCAAAAAGTAACCTATTTTTGCAAATTTGTAAAAAAAAATTCTTTAAAAAGGACTATATCTTCACAAGTTTTGGAAATTTGGCTACCAGTAATTTGAAATTTGTGGAAACTTAGCTTTAGTGTATATAATGCACCGAAGGGATCAGTCAGAAGCTTGTGATAAGGGGAGTTTATTACAAAGGGGATGACTGTATATTTGTCATGAATGTGAATATTCTTTTTTTCTTTCTTTATTTTCCTTTTCCATTTTTTTTCCGAGAAATTATTTGAGCTTATCTATGGAAATTTTTCTTACAGTTTGATACTACTAGTAACCTAATTTACATCAGAGGAAGAAGATTGTTATTATCACATGGAGAGAAAATTGATTGATTTATTGGGCTTTTACATCTTAGACAAGAATATTTTTTACTTACATCAAAATGTCACCAGCTATAGGTGAAGTGGCAGAAATCTTTTTACCTTTGCTGAGTGTGTATGGCAGTTCTTTAGTAAGTCATGCCTGCCGTGACATGGGGCATTGTTTTTTTTTGTTTTTTTGTTTTTTTGGGAGGGAGGTGGGAGGGGTGGGGGTTTGGTATCCTCTTAAGGACCCCCTGAATTTCATTTCGAAATGTTGAGTGCTTGGTGAAAGAACAGTCACTACCTATTTTGAAATCTTGGTCAGACCAGGCTGGAGTTTGAACCCCAACCTCCACATACAAAGTAAATGAGCTGCCATAGGTTTATAGACATAATGTATGTTTTTAGCTCACCTGAGCTGAAAGCTCAGATGAGCTATTGCTATCCATCTCCGTCCGTCGTGCGTCGTGCGTCGTGCGTCGTCCGTCGTGCGTCGTGCGTAAACTTTTTACATTTTAATCTTCTCCTCCAAAACCACCAGGCCAAATTTAATGAAACTTGGTAACCATCATGCCTGGAAGAAGCCCTTTCAGATTTGCACAAATGAAGGAGTTATGTCCCCTTGGGGCCCCACAAGGGGGGAAATAGTAAAAAACTTTAAAAATCTTCTCCTCTGAATGTACAAGAGATATACCTTAGTTATTTCATTTATAACATCCTTAGGTCATCTTTTTTCAGATTTGCACAAATGATAGCTATGGGGCCCAAAATGGGGAAATTGTAAGGCACTGATTGGGGTAATTGCTAGAAATTATATATTTGTCACTATATCTTCAAAACTATCAACTTTTTGTTTAGGCATGTATATTAGAATATTGTAGGTATTGACATGACAATCATTTTGATGTATGGTTCAAGGTCATATGTTGAAAGGTCAAGGTCACAGATGCAAAAGAAGACTTAAATTGCTAAATATCTTGAAAACTATTACTTTTTTGTATAGGCATGTATATTTGATTATTGTACGTATTGCAACAACAATCATTTTGATATATGGTTCAAGGTCATAAGTTGAAAGGTCAAGGTCACAGCTGCAACAGAAGACTTAAATTGCTAATTATCTTGAAAACTATTAACTTTTTGTATAGGCATGTATATTAGACAATTGCAGGTATTGACATGATGATCATTTTGATATATGGTTCAAGGTCATAAGTTGAAAGGTCAAGGTCACAGCTGCAAAGAAGACTTAGAATTGCTTATTATCTTGAAAACTATTAACTTTTTGTATAGGCATGTATATTAGAATATTGTAGGTATTGACATGACAGTCATTTTGATATAGGGTTCAAGGTTATATGTTGAAAGGTCAAGGTCATATCAACATAGGAATACTAAAATTATTAATTATCTTGAAAGCTATTAATTTCATGCATAGGCATGTATATTAGAATATTGTAGGTATTGACATGACAATCATATATGGTTTGAAGTCATATATGTTCAAAGTCAAGGACATAGCTGCATAATTATACTGAAATTGATTAATGATTGCACTACAGTTACTTCATGCATATTTTATAAGGTACTTATAAATGAAAAGTTAATGGATATATTTCTGATTAAGTTTTGTGGGAGTTCTTAACTTGAGAAAACTTTTAAAGTTTCTGTACTTAATATATTGTCTATTGCACTTTGCAAACAATATTAGACATATCTTCAGGTGAGCGTTAAGGCCCATGGGCCTCTTGTTTGCATAAGTAAGAGTCCGCTTGTGTCAGTTGCCTGTGTACTCCCTGTGTCTCAATGTCTGCAGTTTTATACATTCATTTGAAAAAAAAAAACTTGATGTTATGTATGGCATTATACATGCCAGTCAGTGGACAAATGCATTCAGAGCATTGGAGATTGTAACCCAGGATTAATTTTTTTTTTTATTTCTAAATTTGACCCCAAAAAGGGGAAATTTTTGGCTTCTATGAAATGTTAAAATCTTTTCCAGTGAAAAATACAAGTGCTAGGCCTTGAATATCGCATCTATATAGCATTTACAGGACAAGTACTATTTAATTTTGTTGTTCAGATGTAGTCAAGGTCAAAGGTTAAGGTAATTTAGTATTTAAATTAAAACTTGTAAAAGATTGCTGCTGTCCTGACATTTGATGAAAGGTGTAGATTGTACAGACGATACAGACAACATGTTCTGCAGCCATTTCAAAATTTATAGTTGGCTAAAACAAAGATTAGACAATGAGATGTCCAAGATAAAGATTTATTAACATGGATTATATTTGAAAACTTAAAAACAGAAATGTTCACATACTGCTTCTAATACTCATAACAGTGAACAGATCACATCACTTCTCAACTCTTAAGTTTAAATCCTTCTTGTCAAATGTTGATGTGAGACGGTTTGTCGTTTCTCTTGCCGAAGTTTATTGGGTTTTTTTTTTGACATATCCTCAGGTGAGCGTTAAGGCCCATGGGCCTCTTGTTTTCTTGGTACTCTGGTTTCCTCCATTATCCTAGAAATAGCCACTTTGACATAATTGAAAAATGGTGTGAAAAAAGTGAACTTTACAGATTTCCATAAATATGCTCATTTAGTTTTTGTTACCTCATGTTTTATTTTTTATATGCCATTATTCATAATTTTACAAGAATTTTTTTTTTTCGTTTTACAGCAATCAGATTTATTCTTTTGTTGTTTTCTTCAGTAGTAGTTTGAATGGTAGCTCACTTTGTAGAGCAAATTTTTAGTGCTTGTGGGTCCTGAGTTTAAGTACCAATGTAACATGATATTTTTTCAGGCCCTGTTATGCATGAAAAAAAAAAAAATCAGGATTACCACAGAAACATGGACCCAAAGCAAGGTTATATATTAGGTTTTTCAAATTGTGTTGTGCTAGCATCATTGTACATCCAGTATTTTTAGACTTTACATATTTTATGTTGTCAAGGTTGTACAAGTAGATATTTTGTAAGAGACTTTATAAAGATCTATTAATTTAAAAAAAAATGCCAAAAAATAAGTTTAAAAAAAAAGGTATCGAAATGGTTGATGTAACAATGTCAAAAAAAAATTGTACTTGGTATTTTTAAAAGAGTTCCCGTAAAATTGCCAGAGTTCAGTAATATAAAAATATCAAAATGATCGATAAAGTTATGTAAAAAAATTGTATTTGGTAATTTTGAAATTGTGTTCCTTTAAGCATAATAATTTTTAATAAACATGTACATGTAATGCCATATTTGTATCTTGCCACACAGAACAGAAGAAGGTGGTTTATGCCACTGATATACAAGACACTTTAAAGACATTTAAAAATGGTTTTTGTTGTAAGCATATAAATGACATACACCTGGAAGAAATTTCAAGATGGCTTTTGTTGTAAGCATACAATTCACTTTATTGTGTAAGATATTTCAAGATGGCTTTTGTTAGCATAAAAGTAATTTTAACTTGGAAGATACTTCAAGATGGCTTTTGTTGTTAGCATATAAGTCATTTTAATATGGGAGGAATTTCAAGATGGCTTTTCTTGCTAGCAACAAGATAGAAGAAATTTGTTGAGAGCTAATACTTATAAATAAATTTTGTTGTCAAATATTTTATTTGCATTTTGTAAAATATTTTGCTTTTGTTCAAGTAAATAATAAAATATTAGTTGTATTATATTATGTTTCTTAAATTAAGATTGTTATTTAAATTATAGTTACAAAAAGTTGTGATATAATAATATAAATTATTATTATTATTTTTTTTTTTTTTTTTTGTACTCCAAATTTTTGTGATTTTATGGTAGGATAAAAGTGGTAAAATTTGTTTTATATCGGATACTATTCATCAGAAGTTAATCATGGGGAAAAAAACAAAAAAGGCACCACTAGGATTAATCTCTACCTGTTAGTAAGAAAAAAAATAAATTTGATTTAAACTGTTCAGTTTAAGTTAAAATATTTAAATTTTTAAACTTTAAGTTTTTGACAATTTTCAAATTTACAAACTTGGCTTATGATTGGCTGACTCTTTTTATTTAGGAATTTGTAAGCTAGGTTTTGATTGGTTGACTATATTCATATGTGTTCACTGTTGTAATATTTTACCAAATTTTAAGCAGTTTATTGTTAACTTGTGTTCACTTTTATATTAGGCCAAATGGTGTTCATATTAACAAGATCTTCTTGTTAAAAAATTGACCTTTTTTAATGCCATCTTGCCATGTGAATCCATTTATATTTTGTTGGTTATGTAGACATTTCTACTGAAGCCCTTGCTTTGAACCTTGAATTTTAATTACATTATATATATATATATATATCAGGACTCAGGAAAACTTTGACTGGGGTGTCGGACTTTTTTTCAAAGCAACTGTGTCATCGATGCTGTGTTAAGAAGAAGAAAAAAACAAAAAAAAACGTACCACCAATGTTGTTATTGACGATGTTTTTTTTAAAAAGATTGTAATTTTTAATTGTAATATCAAATAGATTTTAAAAAGGATTCAACTACTACATAGAGGTTATTTAGGTACATGTGGTCAGGCTCATGTGTCCACATAGTGTCAATTTTGTACCGTCGGTGTTGACGACACACAGTTTGATGGCCATCTTTGTTTATTGACAATCATGAATTTTCGTTTTTCCGAAGTTACACAAACTTTACTGAACCTCATTTCGAGACCTCTTTGGTTGTATTTAGACTTTTTAAAATTATTTATTTATAACTAAACAGTTTGCAAAGACCATACAGTGCACGTTGTAGTCTTATTTGACATCCCGCGTGGAACCTCTTTGATAATAGTCTGACAACCATGACCTTCAAGGATCAACCCTCGTAATCAGCTGTTTATGGCCTCCGTCTGTCGAGCAATAAATAATTAATGAGGGTTCGGACGATGAAACAAAAGGAACGGATTGAAACCATGGATTCTAACTGATTAATAAACAAAAGCCTAATTATTATATCTGTAGTATTTTTTGAAAACGGTTGACAGGTGATAGCAAACAATACTCAAGTAAAATAAAGACCGACAAACATATTTATTTAAATGTCCGATTAACTGAATTCTATTATTAACTGAAAATGTCCGACAAGTGATTTTTCACATCGGACAAAAATATTTTTTCTCCCACATGTCCAGCAAATATGACCGTTTCCGGACCCCTGATATATATATATATATATATATATATATATATATATATATATATATATATATATATATATATATATATATATATATTTATTTAGAGAGAGAGAGAGAGATGTAATAACTGTTATAGTTTTACAAATGAAAAGTAAATTGTACTCAATGTTTTTGAGTAATTAGTCATTTTGTAATTATATGTAAAATAATTTCATACAATTAATTGTATGCGGCTTCTTCGAAATAAAAATGAAGTAAGTATCTGTACACAGATAAAAATTAACAGGTGCTAGCTCTACTAATTAATTTGTCAACCTTCAAAATTTTAATATTTCTTCAAATTAGAGAGTCATGAAGCTAAATCTGTTGTGCAGTCCATTTATATAAATGTAGTATGCCATCCTTCATTTCGTTATAGACACACTTTTGATTGGCTTAAAGTTGAGAAGGTTCTCTGTATAACACACTTCTGATTGGCTTAATGTTAGAAAAGATTTTCTAGATTGTTTGCGTTTCATATACATTTCAAAAACAAATATGCCATCCTAAATTTTGATATTAAGAAATTAAGGATCTATAAAGAGAATCTATTACAAGTTTGGGGTCGAGATGGGGAAATTCTGAATGAGTGGTCAGAATTTTTATCTCAAACGAGGCTTTGCTTATATATATATATATATATATATATATATATATATATATATATATAGTCTGATATATTTTCAAGTTTGATTAATTTGTTGTTTAATTCCCCCAAAAATTTATTACATATATATATTGATGTTTCACGTTTAATTTAGTATAATTTGATGTTTGAATTTTTTTTCTGTAATTTTTTTTACCAGTTTTATTAATCTAATACCAACTAATCTGAAATGCGAACCAAAAATATGGACCTTTGTACTTTTGATTTGTTAACTCTAAACATTTTAGTTCATCTTGAATGTTTGGACATCATCCATCTTCAGTGATTTTGAGTATCTTAAAAATTACAAAATAAAAAGTTCAAATTCGCGATTCCCATAAGGAAAATATTTTTTAGCAATGATTAATCTGGTGTTGAATCCCCAAGTTAACTTGATGTTTATTCATCATCTTAGCTGAGCTCTGAATGTCTAGTGACTTGAAGCTAAGTTAGTCAGATGCTGTATTGATAAAACTTAGCTGAGCTGTGTTCAGTAGATATTAGGTGAATTGGAGCTGTTAAAGCTAGATGGTCCATTTTATTGTACTGAGCTGTTCTGTGTTCAGTGGATGTTGGGTGACCTAGAGCTAAGTTAGCTAGATGGTCCATTCATCATACTGAGCTGAGCTGTGTTCAGTGGATGTTAGGTGACTTTGAAGTATCACCAAGATAGGGATGTACACTATTGGCAGCTCTACTTACCTTGTCCCATTTCAGAGATGGATGCCATTATGTATGGTCTCTTGGTTACACCTTGTATATTATACAAGGTAAAATTATTGTTCCGAGTTAATAAATCTGTAGTGTAATGGGCAAAACAGAGAAAGAAGCCTGTCTTTATTTTTGAAACATGTTTCTTTTGTAAGAACCTTTAATTCTGTATGAATTTAGAAAGAAAAATTAGATCAATTTACCATTCAAATGACCAACCATTGTTTTTGGAGAATGTTTTTTCTTTCAATTTATCAATCAAATCATCTTATATTTATAATGTTGACAGATTTTATGTGAATCTACCAATAAAATCACCTGAACCAATCAAATCATCTGATATTTATAATGTTGGCTGAACATTTTTATGTGAATCTACCAATAAAAACACCCGACATTAAAATAGTATAAACAATGGTTTGTTAACCAATCAATTCATCTGTTTTTTGCAACATTGGCAAAACTTTTTTATGTGAATCTACCAATGAAAACATCTGACATAGAAACTGGTAAAAAACAATGTTTTGTCAACCAATCAAATCATCTGATATTTGTAATGTTTGCAAAACTTTTTCATGTTAATCAACCAATTAAATCACCTGACATTAAAATGGACAAAAACAATGTTTTTTTAACCAATCAAATCACCTCACATATCAGATCAACTAAATATATCATATATCATATATAAATATTGGTATCCACTCAGGTAAAGTTTTGTTAGAATTTTTTTTCCATATTTATAAAAAAAATGTTAATATGAAAAAATTGTAGTTGTTTTTAAAGTAACTAGTCAGTGCTATATAACATTAACAACATCATTGGTTTGGAATGGTTTATCGTCATGGGAATATGTTTTCTACTTAACACGATGTTGTTCACCCAAAATCACATTTTTGTTGAAAGTATATGGGCTTAAAAAGAATTTAATATTGTATTGTATTCAATGTTTGCTGTTATTATCTTGTTTTTTTTATTAATTGTCAGAATTGTGTATTATTTTTGTTTGTTTTTTAATTTGTAAATTTCACTTGATAAAAATAAATTGTACATATTTAACTTTCGATGTGATATTGATCCCAGCCTTTACCATTTTTTTTCTTTTCATTTTTTAATTCACTGAGCTAATGTTATGGTCCAGCATGTGTGTGTGTGTGTGTTCTAGATTACACACTTCTGTTTGGCTTTAAGATGTAAAAGTTTTCTAGATAGCTGAATTTTGATTAGGTTTTCTAGATAACACATCTATAAGGCTTAAATGTAACAAGATGTTTATAGATCACCCTCTTCTGATTGGCTTAAAGTTTGAAAAGATTTTTGTATAACCCACTTCTGATTGGTTTAAAGATGAGAATGTTTTCTGTATAACACACTTTGATTGGCTTTAAGTTTGACAGGATTTTCTGTATAATCCATTTCTGATTGGCTTAAAGTTGACAAGGTTTCTGTTCAACCCGGCTGAAAGATGAGAATGTTTTCTGTATAACACACTTTTGATTGGCTTCAAGTTTGACAGGATTTTCTGTATAATCCATTTCTGATTGGCTTAAAGTTGACAAGGTTTCTGTTCATCCCACTTCTGATTGGCTGAAAGATAAGAATGTTTTCTTTATAACCCACTTCTGATTGGCTTAAAGTTTGACAAGATTTTCTAGATTGTTTGCATTTCATAGACACTTTAAAAACAAATACGCCATCCTAAATCTTGATATTTAGAAATTAAGGACCTATAAAACTGTATTCCATTCCATTTTTTATTAATAAAATTCCATTCCATATCAATATGAAAATGAAATGTATTATTTATTATCCAATCATTTACTTGTTACTTGTGTTTCATTAAAGCATTTACTATGTTGGGTTGTCTTGCAATACATCATAATGATTTTACCATATTATCATGATTACTCTTACTGTATCATAATACTTGTACCATATCATCATGATTACTTGAACCATGTCATGATTACTCTTACTTAATTATGATTATCTGTACTTATCATCATTATTACTTGTACCATATCATCATAATTACCTGTACTGTATCACCATTATTATTTATACTATATCATTATGATAACCAGTACCATATCATCATGATTACTTGTACCATATCATCATGATTACTTGTACCCTATCACCATTATTATCTGTACCATATCATGATAACCTGTACCATATCATCATGATTACTCTTACCATATCATCATGATTACCTGCACTGTATCATAATTATTATTTGTACCATATCATCATGATTACTCTTACCATAGCAGCATTATACCTGTACCATATCATCTTGCTTATTTTTTACTGTATAATGATTACCAGTACCATATCATCATGGTTACTGTAACCAAACATATATTCACAAACAAGCAAAACCTGACTATTGAGACTTTTTTTTTGTTGTTTTTTTTTTTTTTTTTTTTTTTTTTTTTTTTTTTTTTTTTTTTTTTTTTTTTTTTTTTGGTAAATAATTGAATTTTTTTGTGATAAATAGTTGCACTGTAATACATTGGCATGAGGCAGGTGGTCTTGTACAATTCTTTGCAATGGGTCTCAAGAGAGGGAGTTTTTATATGCAGGTGGTTGCTATAGCAGGTTAAACTTTACTCTTTTTTGCTTTTGAACTAATACACAGCCAGTCCATGGCTTATTTATTACAATTATATTGGGTTTTAATGGGTTTGCCATTGGTTACAATCTATATTTTTTTCTTCATGTGTGTACTTAAAAAAATATAAGTTAGAATTTTTTGAATAATACAATGTATATTTAAATAATTAATTTGTGTTTTTTCTTTGTGCTTTTGTTTACTTATTTTGTGAGAAAAAAAAAACATATATAATGAATTAAATACCAACAGATGTTCCAGTTACATACATTTTCTAGGATTAAACACAGATCGATGGTCCTGAAAGAAAAGTCCACCTATACCACATTTTGGAATCCCATGTAAATATGAGGTTTAAAACAATCAGCTAGAATTTTAGATATTCATTTAGTAAAGAAAATATACTACCAAGTCTTGAGATTTTAATTAATTAAATTATTTTTCAATTATCTTTAATTACAGTAGAACTTCGATAACTCGAAGTGCTCGGGACATCACTGGAGACTTCGAGTTATCGGGGTGTTAGAGTTATCGAAGTTGAAGGAATGGTGTCACCTTAATATATGTTTTCAACTACAGGAATCTTGGTGTTTTAAACGTTTTCTACTACAATGTAAAAAAGTAAAAGATACTTTTTTAAAGAAAATATAATAAAGAATTTATTAAGAATTGATATTGACGGTAAAAGCGGTGCGAACCGTGTTATGTTATTTTATTTGAAAATCACGATATATACGAACACGAATCGGAAATCAGATATATGTACATGTTTATCAAAATACTAATTTTTTTACATTCGTTAGAAAATACAGAAGTTAATGAAATATAAAGCAGTGTAATAAGGCGTTTAAGATTTTAATGCAGTCGTGAGTACAACTGAGTTAGTCGTTTTTTATTACGCTTGGAGAACTTAAGTCAAAAGTTAATCGACGGCCGCATATTATTCGGCTTCTTTTATTAGAGTAGAGGATTAGCGTTTCTGTTAGGCTTAATTGTCCGTGACCGTACTGAATATTATCCGTTAATTGATACTGATTAATACGGATAACAAGAACTACTCGGTTCGTTTC